>SSNP01000190.1:541619-580714 GCA_006937955.1 Pachypanchax playfairii
TGGCTGGTATCCGAACTCTCAGTGTAGTTACACTGCAACCACAATACTGTCCTCAGCACATATACTAAGTATAGTCCTGTAAGTAGGCAGGTGGACGTCTGTTGTTTCTCACAGGGTATCTTGGTAAAGATGTGACTGAAGTGTTGTCATGGTGACCACATGCATCACCATCAGGTTCCAGTGAGACATCTGCGAGCTCAGGCGCAACTTTCTTGAAGAAAGAAGAGTTCCTCACAACAGAGTGTCCATTTCTGGTGGCTGTTATCATGGAGCCTTTAACTGCTTTGACTGTGTAGGGTCTGGCATCATATGGTGTAGTGAGTTAATGTCGTTTGGGCTGATGGATTAGCACGGTATCTCCAGGAGAGAGAGTGTGTGGTGTAGCATGATGACGTGCATCTGCATGAGATTTCATCTTAGCTTTGGCTTTGATGTCTTTGGCTCTCACAACAGAGTCTGAACTTTTTCCTGTTATGGAAATGGGTGATGGTATCTTTGTGCGCATCTTGCGTTGAAAGAGTAGCTCAGCAGGTGAGCTTTCTGTCGTGCTGTGAGGTGTAGATCGATACTCACGTAGAAAGATGTTCAGTTGCTGTTTCCATGACATCCCTTGTCTGTCTGCCACGCGAATGGCTTTGCCAAGTGTGCGCATGAATCTTTCAGCTGTAGCGTTTGCTTGAGGCCAGAGTGGTGTTATACGATGATGATGGAATCCGAGATAGTCTGCGAACTGCGAGAATTTTTCACTGTTGAATGGGGGACCGTTGTCAGTTTTCACAGTTTTGGGTATCCCAAACAATGAAAAAACTTTGTCCAGGACAGGAATGATGGCGTCAGCTGAGGTTGATCTCACAGCTTCAACTACTGGGTAACGTGAATACTCATCTATTACCACAAGCAAATACTCCTCAGTTGGAAGTGGTCCATAAAAATCTGCACTCACGCAATCCCATGGTGCTTCTGGAAGTTCTGTCATTTTCAGTGGCTCATTGTTTGTAACTGGGGTTGCAGCCTGGCATGCAATGCAAAGACGTATGGCTGCTTCTGCTTTGCGATCGATGTCTGGAAACCCCACTTTGGACCTGAGGAGTGTTTTGGTCTTAACAATCCCTTGATGTCCCTCATGAGCCAGCTGAATCACTCTGGTTTGTAGGGCTGGAGGAATGACTATTCTAGTACCTCGAAGAATGACGTCAGATGCACTGGATACAGCCAGTTCATTGCTGATCTGCCTGAACTGTTTGAGCATGTCGGCGTGTTGTGACTCGTCAGCTTTGTGCCAGGTGTTATGTCTGATGTGAGCACTAACCTCTTGGAGAACTGGGTCTCAAAGCGTTTCTGCTTTATTTTGGACAGTGTCATGGCTTTGGGTGTGGCATGAACTGCAACAAAGTTCACGTACTCCTCTGCTACTTTAGTTGCACGTGTGCTCTCATCTGTCCAAGATGGAATCGGATGACGTGACATGAAGTCGGCTGGATTGTCAGCTCCTTTTCTGTATTCGACCCTGAAGTTGTAGGGCTGAAGCCTCAGGCCCCATCTCTCAATCCTGGCAGGTGGTTTTGACCTGGGATTGTTCCAGATTATTTCCAAGGCTTTGTGGTCAGTCACCAGGGTGAATGGATGACCATATATGTATAGGTGGAAATGTTCACAGCTCCATACAATAGCAAGTGCTTCCTTTTCTGTCTGAGAATATCTCCTCTCCACATCACTGAGAGACCGACTAGCATATGCTATTATGTGCTTTGCTCCTCCTTTATCCTTTTGGCAGAGGATCGCACCCAGTCCTACAGGACTAGCATCCACAAGTAGCTCTGTTGTTCTGCCAGGGTAAAAGTATGACATGACAGTGTCACTGGTAAGACTGTCTTTCAGAGCCTGAAGTGCAGCTTGTTGATCTGGGCCCCAAACCCAGGGTGTGTCTTTTCTGGTGAGTCTGCGAAGAGGGTCAGAGATGGACGAGAAATCCTTAATGAACCTGGAACAGTAATTAGCCATGCCAAGCAGACTTTTGATGTCACTAGGAGTCTGAGGATCAGCAGCTTTCTGGACAGCAGCCACTTTCTTGGGATTTGCAGACACGCCTTCTGCAGAGAAGATGAAGCCAAAAAACTCCAATCTGGATTTGTTGAATTCACATTTTTCCCAATTGAGGGTGAGACTGCTCTCTTTGAGTCTCTGGAACAGCGCTCTGAGGTTGTTGTCATGCTCAGCTTGGGAGGCACCAAACACTATGATGTCATCACTAAGATTTTTGACACCAGCAAGGCCTTGTAAGGTTTGGCAGATGGCATTTTGGAACACCTCAGCAGCAGAAGATACTCCAAAACTCAGTCGCTTGTAGCGTGTCAGTCCAAGGTGAATGGTGAAAGTGGCGATGTACCTGCTGTCAGGATGTAGCTCCAACTGATGATATCCAGCTCTCAGATCCAGTTTGGAAAACACTGTGGCACCATTCAGTTCAGTTCATGCACTACATCATCCATGGTAGGAGTAATGTGCCGCTCTCGCTCAATAGCACAGTTCGCCTGACGCATGTCAACACAGACCCTCACCTTGTCAGGATCTTTGGGCTTCGGGGTAGTGACAATAGGTGAGACCCATGGTGTTGGGCCCAAAACATCTTCGATGATGTCATCTGCCTCGAGAAGTCGGAGTTCGTGTTCAACTTTCTGGTGAATGTGGAATGGTACACGACGATGTGGTTGGACTGAAGGTTTGATGTCAGGATTTATGTGAAGTTTCACCTGAAAGTCCTTTAGTTTGCCTATTCCTTTAAACAGTTCTGGGTGACTGTCCACCAGCTCTTCCGCAACTGTGCGTTCTGATTTTGTAGCTGATACGGCTGTAATCACGTTGAGTAGCCCCAGTGTTGTGGATGTTTTATAGCTGAGAATGTTGAATCCATCAACTTTAATCACAAAGAATGTGCATGTTGCTCTTCGCTGTCTTTTCTCCACACAGCACTTGAATGCACCACAGACTGGCAATGGATCAGAAGAGCGGAACGGAAAGATCTTGGTTTCAGTGGGACAGAGATGTGGGCGTGGCGATAGTTTATCAAAACTTGTTTCACTGAGACAGTTTACAGAAGCACCAGAGTCTATTAGAACTGACACACTGGAGCCATTAAGTTTGACTTGTGTCTGAGGCAGCTCTGAGATTGTTATGCCATCTACTGCAAAAACACATGCATCATCACTGCTGGAGGAGTTATGATCAGGCTTCTCACCTGGGGTGGCCTCTATTACGTGATGAATTTTCCTTGAATGGTCCTTGCGCTTGCTCTGTGGCCCTTGTGGAACATGAGATGGCTTAGATCTGCACTGCCTTGCAAAATGATTCAGTTTTCCACAGGCTCTACAATGTTTGCTCTTTGCTGGACAGTCTCCATCATGAGGATATTTACCTCCACAGTTTCTGCAGCTGTTGTGGGAGTTATGTTTAGCTGACCAGTTGCCTTTATTTAGATCCATCTCTGAAGCTTTTCGAGTCAGTTTGTTAACTGTAGCTGCTGCACCTTTTTCCATGCCAGTAGCTTGCATTTCTGACAACTCCAGTGTTCTTCCGTGATCAAGAAGATCATCCAAGCTCAGTTCTGGCTCCCTCAGGGCTTTCCTGTGCAACCGGGATGATGCACAGCTTTGTACAATCTGCGTCTTGATCTCTGCTTGCATATTGGCAAACTCACAGTTTTTAGCTAGCATCCGGGTGTGATAGCTGTCTAGACTTTCACCAGGCTCCATAGCAGCTTTTCTGAACACGTAGACCTGATATTGAACGTTTTTCTTCGGCGAGAAATAGGCTGTCAGCTTCTGCTTAGTGTCTGCATACTTGTCGTCTGCAGCCGATAACGTGTCGTAAATATCATGCACTCGTTCCCCTGCGACGTGCAACAATAATGCCTTGAGCCTTGCATCGCCCGTTATGTTTACAGCAGTGGTATAGTTTTCGAATCGTTGTACCCATTTGTTCCAGCAAGATCCAACGGAGCCAGGATCCGTCTCTGTGTCGAACGGTGGAAGGGCCGCTGCGTGTCCAGCCATGCTGGCTGCCGACTGTATTGCTAGCTTGTTTAGCCAAGCCTAGCTTAGCTTGAGCGTCACTGCACGTTCTCCAACCTTTTTCTTCATCTTGTGGAAGTCGGTGACAGTATCACGAGTGTCTCTTCATTTGCACCTTGTCGCCAATGTAATGTTTCTGTTATCCGAAGGATGACTACGTTTTGGAACAAGAACAGGGCTTTATTTCCACATGAGCACGGATAAGCTGAAGTACACTGCCGGTCTGTATCTCTACACTGTCGTACTCTCCTCTGACACCAGGTGGCAGATTATTTCAGAAAAACACAGCAAGTTCCTGTGAACATCACAATCATCACTCTCACACTCTTCTACCGCACCCCACTCCTTCCCATTCACAGTACAGTGATGCCTACCCGCCACTGCTGTCCTGTCTTTTCCAACTTTTGACATCTTTTCCAGTTTTCCTCCTTTTTTCCGGGAAATCACAGGAGACTTTACTATTTGCTTATTGTTTGCCACTTGGACCTTCTTCCAGTGCACGGCAAGATGGCGGATCGGGTGCCTCGTAACTGCTGAGCGCTTCCCACTTGTCCCAATTTTTTTGTAATCTCACCATCCAACTTACTTAATTTGATCCTCTAAACTTTACATGGCCTTGACAAACAACACGGATAAGAAACTGAGGCATGAAATCAAATAATTCAGCCCGCGGGAACTCAGCTACTGCTCACCACAACTACTCGGCCAAGATGGACACTTCGACTGAGGGCCTCAAAAGGAAGGACCCATTTTCACCAGTGAAAAGCCAACCGTCTACCAAAATGAGAGACCTGCCTGCTGATGAAGGTACAAGGGTTGTCCTGGAAGCGATAAAACAGCTCACTGAAAAAGTAGATGGTCTCGGCGCCCAAATCCAACAGAACTCAGTCATGCTAGCGAGCATGGCTAAAGCGGTCGAGTTCAATGCGGCAGAGATCAAAGACTGCAAAACTCAGCCACAAGTTATGGAGCGGGAAGTTTCGGCAATCAAAAAAGATAACGCAGAGTTATTGGAAAGAGTCCTGGAGCTCGAACGGTACAAGCGACGATGGAACCTTAGAATTCGGGGATTAAAGGAAAAAGAAGGTGAGAATACCCGAGATGTGGTGGCCAACCTGCTAATTAAAATATCCCCTCCATGGGCACCTGACATCAACCACATTGTGGACTCGACTCATCGACTCGGCAGACAAGAAGAGAACAAAACCAGGCAGATCATCATCCAGTTTACACAAAGAGTGCACCGGGATATGCTGTGGAAGATGACCAAGGACTCCCCTATATGCAAAGAACTGGGAATCGGCTTCATGGAGGACCTCTGTAAGGCTGACAGGGAGGCGCGGGCGACGCTGTGGCTGAAAATACAACAAGCTCGGGCGGCTGGGAAACGAGCTTACTACAGAGGAGGGGCTGGATACATCGAAGGTCGCAGAATAACTTAATAAAGATTTGAGGTACACGTATAAAATCCGTGAAGGAACAAGCGTTGAACAGGTCTCACTTTTTCCTGCAACAATAATAATAATATATAAAAAAAAAAAAAAAAAGTTGGTTGGTTGACGAAATGATATTTCGATATTGAAGGGACACTGCGTAAAGTTTTTCTTGCAGGCTCTTCCTCATTTTCTACCCGTTTTCATTCACCTCATTTTCTTATTGTTTACTAGCGGTTGCTAGCAGTGTTATGTAATGGATGTTGATTTAACTTGTATTTCCTTAAATGTTAGGGGCTTAAGAGATATCACTAAGAGAAAATCTATTTTTTTATTTTGTAAGGGTGAGAAGGCTAACTTAATTTTGCTTCAGGAAACTCATTCAAAACCAGATGACGAAAAATTCTGGTCTAACCAGTGGAGGGACAGAATCATTTTTAACCACGGCTCCACAAAATCAGCAGGACTGGCCATTCTGTTTTGTAACTCCCCTGGTAAAGTTGTGACCTCCAAATCTAGCAACAATGGTTAATCTGTGTTCTCAACATTAATGATCAGTACAGTATTATTGTGAATGTCTATGGCTTTAACAATCCAGTTCAGAACAAATTATTGCTCTCTGATCTTTCTGATAGTATTGAAAGCCTTAAACTTATCTATCCTCTTGCCAATGTAATCGTGGGCAGTGATTATAACATGGTTGATGATGAATACCTAGATAGATTCCCTTCTAAAAGTCAACATAGCTCTCACAATCCAATTTTATCCTATTTCTGTGGCATCCATAACTTAGTTGATCCCTGGCGTTTGAAATATCCTAACAGAAAACAATACTCCTGGTTTAAACCAAATAATGCAATAAAATCTAGAATTGACTTCTGGTTAATTTCTGTTTCAATGATGTGCTCTGTTTCAGACTGCTGTATGTCAGCTGCTCCTCTATCAGATCACTCTGTTATTAAGTTGTGCTTTAAGCCACCTGGTGGTAGCAGTAGGAACAAGGGCTACTGGAAATTTAACTCGACCTTATTAAACTGTCAACAGTTCTGCGACGGTATTCATGCCTTAATTGATGAAGTGATGACTGATGATACCATAATTTCTTATGTGTCTAAATGGGAGTTCTTAAAGTTCAAAATCCGTGAATTTTCCATACAGTTTGGTAAGTCATTTAATCAAAGTAATAAACTAGCAGAACTAAATTTAATTAAAGAAATAAACATTTATAGTAATAAGACTTCACCAACTGACTTTGATAAACAGAAAGTATCAGCTCTGCAAACAAAACTTGATGAGATCTACATTAGAAAAGCACAGGGGGCCTTCATAAGATCCAGGGCTAAATGGATGGAAGAGGGAGAAAGAAGCACTGGTTATTTTTGTCGATTAGAAAAAAGAAGGCAAGAAAAAAACTCAATCAAAACATTATTAATCCAAAATCAACTATGTAAAGACCCAGTCATAATTGCTAAAGAAATCACTTCTTTTTACAGTAATTTATATGAGTCTGCCTTTTCTATTACTGGTTCAGATAATTTTTTCAACCACATCAAAGATTTAATTCCCTGTATAGATCAGGAGTTTGCCAAGTTATGTGAAGCAGATATTTGTATTTCTGAGCTGGACAAAGCTGTAAACAGCTTGACCTTGAATAAATCTCCTGGATGTGATGGACTAACATCTAATTTCTACCAACACTTCTGGAATCGATTAAAAAATCCTTTTTTCCTGATGTTAAAAGAAGCAATTGATAATTTAGCATTTCCTCCCACTATGAAACAAGGCATCATAACCTTAATCCCTAAACCTGGTAAAGATCCCAAAATTCTGGATAATCTTAGACCTATCACATTACTGAATACTGATTATAAAATTATTACCCTTGTTTATGCCAATAGACTAAAGAATAATCTAGACAAAATTATAAGTGACTCTCAATCTGGTTTTATGAAAGACAGATCTATTCACAATAACATCCGTTTGGTAATTGATCTCCTTGACTATAACCATTTAATAGATGATGATGGCTTCATTATGTTCCTTGACTTTTACAAAGCCTTTGATTCGATTGAACACCCCTTTATTTTTCAGTGTTTGGAATCTCTAGGTTTTGGAACAAAGTTTCGGGCCATAATGGAATCTCTTTATAAGGATGCAAATAGCACAGTTTCATTACCAGGCGGCACAACACCAAGATTTGCTATCAAACGTGGGGTCAAACAGGGCTGTCCGATCTCCCCATTTCTCTTCATAATTGCCACAGAAATGCTTTCCATCTTTGTTAAAAATTCAGATATCGCCCCTTTAGATGTTATGGGGATACCAGTTGTCATTACCCAGCTTGCAGACGACACAACCATTTTTATGAAACGATTATCTGAAATACCCAAAATATTACAAGTAATTAATATATTTTCTGACGCTTCAGAGCTTAAACTCAATTTAAATAAATGTGAGATTATGCCAATTCATCGCTGTGATTTGACAGAAGCATATAATATCCCAATAAAATCAGTTGTTAAATATTTAGGAATACATATAACTAAAAATCTAGAGGAAAGAGAACATATGAATATAGGGAAGGCAACAAGTGAATGTCAATCTAAGCTTAACTCCTGGCTTTTGAGAGACATTAGCTTATTGGGTCGAATATTTCTGACAAAAATGGAGAGCATATCAAGATGTATTTATCCAGCATATTCTCTAACCCTCCCCAACAGAGCCATAAAGAAGGTCAACCAAATTAATTTTGATTATATTTGGAAAAAAAAAATACACTACATTAAGAGAGCACAGATGACCAAAGACTACAAAGATGGAGGCCTACAGGCTATTGATTTTGATTTTATTAATGGGACACTTAAAATCAACTGGTTAAAATCCCTGATTAATAACAAGAGCTTTTGGTATCATATCCCTAAAGAAATCTTTAAAAAACTGGGGGGTATTGAGCTGTTATTAAGATGTGATTTCAATATTCAGAAACTTCCCGTTAAATTATCTGTTTCACCAGCAAGTTCTGTTATATTGGAAACTTTTGTACAATCATAATTTCACCCCTCATAACACGCCAATTTGGAACAATAGATATATCACAATTAAAAATAAATCAGTGTACAATAAGGACTGGATGGATAAGGGTATTTGGGCTATAATTCATTTAGTTGATGATAATGGACATGTGATGTCATATGAAAGTTTTTGTCTCAAACATGATGTGGTTGTCAACTATAATTTCTTTGCATCCATAGTACAAGCCATTCCTATTCCTACTTTAAATTTGATACAGGGAATCACATCAAATTTAACTGTTTTTACTCCCAATTTTCCGCATTTATTAATTGGAGGTTGTGACTTTCAAAGTATTAAATTTCCAAATAAAACTATCAGAAAGATATTTGAGGAAGTCACACACCCTTTATTGTCTTTCCAAAACTCAGATACCATATACTCTTTACGCTCCAAATACTTAAAATTTCCTATAAATCCAAAAGCTAAAGAAATCCATTTCAAAATTTTAAATGGTGTGTATCCATCCAGTGATTTGTTACAACGAAGATTTGGCATTGAAACAAATAGGTGTGTATTCTGTGATGGTATTGAAAGTTCTGATCACTTGTTTTATTTATGCATGTTCTCTGAAGCTCTATGGACTGATATTCATGACTGGCTGCACACAAAGATCCAACTCCAGCCCTTCTGTCATACGGACATTATTTATGGTATTGTTTTGGTCAACAATGATTTGGACTTTCTGGTTAATATTCTATTAATTCTTGGAAAATTTTATATCCACAAATGCAGATACATGAAGGTAAAGCCATGTTTCAACATGTTTCATAATGAGTTCCTATACTAGCCCTTAAGTTAATGAAAAATAGGAATGCATTAAAACTTGTAAATTTACTTGATAAATTTGATCTAGAACATAAGCCCTAACACCCCCCCCCCTCTTTTAATTTCATTTGTGTATTTATTTACTTTCTTTTTCTTTACAGGATTTATGTTAAGCTGATAATTCCAATGCACTGTATACTTATATGCACCTGCTCCTGATAACATTTTATAGAATATATGCCATGTTGTTTGTACATTGTTGAATAATAATAATAAAAAAAAAAACTTCTTCCAGTGCACTCCACACGCATGAGTGTTTTGTAGGGGCATGTTTTGCAGGGGGTGTGTTTTGTACTGACTGCAGCTGGTAAAAGTTGTGACGTTGATGACGTTGGACGCTACGTTATGTACGTCCGCTCACTTGAAAGTTTTGAGACGCAAATTTTCACTCAGAAAAATTAAGTCACATAAAATTATAAAGAACTTAAAAGAGTTATGAGAACTTAAAAATTAAGCATTTTGTTGATTCATTAGCTGGTTTTGAGTTTAGTGCACAGATTTCTTATGACTTAGCTGAATTTTTGGGTTTAAAGTGTGGAATTGTCTCCTGAAACTGTGTTTGAGAGCAGACTGAAAAACAAAACTATGACTGAACCACATGCATATTATCTAGTATTTGCTTTATGTTGAAATCAATCTTATGGGTACTGCTGTATTAAAAATTACAGGTATGAAAACAATTTAAATATAAAACAAATGTTCATGTTAAATAAATAATCAACTACATGTGGTCTTAATTAAAATGTTAATATTTCCCTTTAATCCATTATACTCACTGCCTATCACTCAAATAATCATCAGTGTGGGATTACTGCATAATTCATTGACAGCTAGAAGTATTATGTTAGATTTTCAAAGTTTTATATTTAAAAAGTTTTAAATATTATCTGAATGACAATTAGCTGCAAATTCTATGAAGTTTTGACAAATTTTAAACAGCAGCTATTAACTTGTCTTCGAGTCTAACACTCTTTCCCTGTATATAATGAACACGCAATTTCCGCTATAGATGTCACGTAACTTCCGGTCCGGAGGTTACGGGGAAATGGCAGCTCCGGTCTACAGCTGGCGGACAAAAATTCATACAACTTCCCCGTTCCACATTGATGTGTGTGTGATTGTTAATTTCTTTACTTCTTTAACCTTTCTTATCAGTTAAAAAGAACAATACAAGATATCATATATGCGTTTGTCCCTTCCTGCCTGAACGAACTTCTCTTCCAATTAGGTTATATTTACAGAGGGGACGTGCCAGGCTTTTTAAATTGGCCAATATGGCCAAAAGTGGCCGCCATTTTGAAAAAGGCAAGAATCAATGACGGCTTGGGAGGTTCAGAACAATCACCATAACATGCTTAATTTTGTACATATATACACATATATCTATTTTATACATACAGACACGCATATTTATATAAATATAAAAAACATACACAGATGTGTGTGTGTGTGTATGTCTTCCACTAGCAACTAACAAATGAATATAAAACAAATACATAATAGTTAATATGTAAATAAAACTCTATGTGTAATGTGTTCTAAATTAGTAGCTGTGTATAAATGTCTTGCAACTACATTTGTACATACATGCACACATATCTTTGTCATCTCTTAGAAATCTGATACAGTACATACACACAGACTTTCATAGTTTTGTCTCATGGCATGACATAATATCATCATATCAATAATATTGGTGGCAACATTTGTTTTGCTACACAGTCTAAAGATTGTTTGACATCATAATCCTATCAGACTAAACTGGTGACTTAAAAAAAAGATTTTTGATAGATTACTTTGACAGAAAATGTGAAAAATTTGGAAAATTCTAATGATAACACTGACTTTGAATAAGTTAGGTTTGTAGTAGTTGTAATAAATTGTAGTAACATGGCTCCAAGTTTAGTCTTTCCAATAGTCTGAGAATAAATTCACTCTAAACGTCTTCAAATATATGCTGCAAGCTCTCCTTTAGCAGATAACAATAAGGACTTACTTGTGAAACGTCACATCTTTAGTTTTTACATATTTATTGGTGCGCACAGTAGAGCAGTGAACTGCCATTTTGCCTTTTTCAAAATGGCGGCCTGCTTTGGCCCGTTTCTGCAATGGGATGTCCCCTCTATGAATATAAACTCATTGGTCTCCTCCGTCACTTGATCACGTCTCGTTGATTGTGAGAAGCGAATTTATTTATTTATAAACTGACGCAAGGGCGCTAAATCTAAAATAAACCGCAAAAAATGTGAAAATCCATAAACAAATTGATAAAGCAGCTTTACGCCTGGCAGGTTCGATACAATTTGTCCTTAACACAATAAATGAGTTACGTTTGCGTCAGATGGCGGTAAACTGAAAGTGGCTTAAGGGTAATAGCCTTGGTAGCATAATCGGTCGGGCTAAACAACACGAGAAGGCTTTAATATTTTCCCTGAAATTGCTACTTGTAGCAAATTCCCCAGCGTTTAGTTTACTGTTGTCTCTTTACGTGCGTTAACGTTTTAAGTTCAGATTAGCGGAGACAACACAACATGGCCTATATTTAGTTTGCTAAATGAAGTAGCACGACCACTGATAACATCGGAGCTACGTGGTAAGAACTTAGCAAGCATCCATTTGGCTACAGCTAAGTAGTTATGTTAGCACTGAGTGAAAACTGCAGAGTTGATATAACTTGCTTTCTTATTGTTTTCTTAAACATCTGAATGTAGTTTACGTCGCAGGATAATGGCACCCCGCGTACAACTGGAGAAAGCGGCTTGGCGTTGGGTGGAAACGGTAAAACCAGAGGAAATCAAGCAAGAACACATAGAGTTAGCATACCGTATCAATCTCCCGGCCTGCAAGAGAGGAACCTGCAGGTATAGTGAGAATGTGGTGAATTAAATGTAACTTTAAAATGGATCTTGCGGTGCTGACTTCATATAGGGCCACAACTGAAACAGCTTGTGTGTCTTATGTGACTCGCTGACTGACAGGACTTTCTATTTGTTATATACACTCACCGGCCACTTTATTAGGTACACCATGCTAGTAACGGGTTGGACCCCCTTTTGCCTTCAGAACTGCCTCAATTCTTCGTGGCATAGATTCAGCAAGGTGCTGGAAGCATTCCTCAGAGAGTTTGGTCCATATTGACATGATGGCATCACACAGTTGGCGCAGATTTGTCGGCTGCACATCCATGATGCGAATCTCCCGTTCCACCACATCCCAAAGATGCTCTATTGGATTTAGATCTGGTGACTGTGGAGGCCATTTTTGTACAGTGAACTCATTGTCATGTTCAAGAATCCTGTCCTAGATGATTCCAGCTTTATGACATGGCGCATTATCCTGCTGAAAGTAGCCATCAGAAGTTGGGTACATTGTGGTCATAAAGGGATGGACATGGTCAGCAACAATACTCAGGTAGGCTGTGGCGTTGTAACGATGCTCAATTGGTACCAAGGGGCCCAAAGAGTGCCAAGAAAATATTCCCCACACCATTACACCACCACCACCAGCCTGAACCGTTGATACAAGGCAGGATGGATCCATGCTTTCATGTTGTTGACGCCAAATTCTGACCCTACCATCCGAATGTCGCAGCAGAAATCGAGACTCATCAGACCAGGCAACGTTTTTCCAATCTTCTATTGTCCAATTTCGATGAGCTTGTGCAAATTGTAGCCTCAGTTTCCTGTTCTTAGCTGAAAGGAGTGGCACCCGGCGTGGTCTTCTGCCGCTGTAGCCCATCTGCCTCAAAGTTCGACGTACTGTGCGTTCAGAGATGCTCTTCTGCCTACCTTGGTTGTAACGAGTGGTTATTTGAGTCACTGTTGCCTTTCTATCAGCTCGAACCAGTCTGGCCATTCTCCTCTGACCTCTGGCATCAACAAGGCATTTCCGCCCACAGAACTGCCGCTCACTGGATATTTTTTCTTTTTCGGACCGTTCTCTGTAAACCCTAGAGATGGTTGTGTGTGAAAATCCCAGTAGATCAGCAGTTTCTGAAATACTCAGACCAGCCATTCTGGCACCAACAACCATGCCATTTTCAAAGTCATTCAAATCACCTTTCTTCCCCATACTGATGCTCGGTTTGAACTGCAGGAGATTGTCTTGACCATGTGTACATGCCTAAATGCACTGAGTTGCCGCCATGTGATTGGCTGATTAGAAATTAAGTGTTAACGAGCAGTTGGACAGGTGTACCTAATAAAGTGGCCGGTGAGTGTAGAATGGGTCCTTAATACCTCTCTTCATTCCGACTTGCCTCAAACTACTCAAAGTTCACGTTATTACCTCAGTTGTAGATACTATTATGCTTGACCTTACTGCTTTTTATCTTTTTACATATCGTGTTAAAGTTTTTACTTATGTTGCACCTAGAGAGCATTCTCAAACAATCAGATTTTAATGAATACTTTAGATAGAAACATATTTGGCTTTGCTATAAAGAAGGTAATGACAAGTGACTTTTGTAGGAGGAATTGCAAAGGGAATCCCAACTGTCTTGTGGGTATTGGTGAGCAGGCGTGGCTTGGGGAGATTGATGAGAACACTTTCCATAATATTGATGACCCAAATTCAGAACGGCGGGACAAGGTATCTCTTCAATCAGCTTCAAACTTTTGTCTCCTCCTGCATTTTACTTTAACCTTATAATACCTTGTTTGAGAAGACACAGTGGTTTCACTCTCCATGTCTGTCTTTGCATCCTTCCAGAACACATTTGTTGGCTTGACCAATCTTGGTGCGACATGTTACGTCAACACATTCCTTCAAGTGTGGTTCCATAATTTGGAGCTTCGGAGAAGCCTCTATCAGTGCCACAATTCCAGGGCGCAGGAACACAACATTCATTCTGGTAAAACAAGAATTCCAATTTCCATGTGAGCTTTCACAGTTTTATGTAACTTTAATCATCCACGTCAAGTACTTGGACAGTTCAGAAAAAACTTTGACCAAAATCAAATTTCACAATAAAACAAATAAGTTCATATCAATTAGATTTTGTTTTACTACCTGTTTGTTTGGGTTAACTTGCAGTTAATCTAAAATTCTGTAGTATTATGGTGTTTTGTGTCCAGCAAGGTAAGTGGGGCACCTCTTAGTATACTATTTAAAGTAATAATGCTTTATAACAGAAATACTTTATAACAAGAATCAGATCTGTTTAAAGGCTGCTTTTGTGACAATTCAAGTTCATACCTTGTTTACGCACCAGGTTGTAAAAATGAACCCATAACGTCTTTCTCTCATAAGAATATCTTTTTTTCTCTCAGATTATGAGCCCCAGTCCATCTGTGAGCATCTACAGTACCTTTTTGCACTACTACAGAACAGCAACAGGAAGTACATTGACCCCTCAGGACTAGTCAAAGCCCTGGGTCTGGACACAGGACAGCAACAGGTAAACTGGAGCCAAACCAAGGCAGACTGTCCTGACTCAGAAATACAGAACAAGTTTCACAAGCTGATCCATAACTGGTGTTCAGAGTTTCTTTAAAGAGGCCATTTCATACAAATTTCAGGACTTTGTGGTTATTTCTTAAGTATTAACTAGTAATATGAAACATTTTATATCTAAAAAAACGTCAGGAAACACTTATTAACAGACCTTTCAATCTGTCTGCATTAAAATTCGGGTGGTTCCGGCTCTTTCCGTCAGGCTTTGGCAGCAGCTCGTTCATATTCATTATTCAAATTTGCTGGACTCTGATTGGCTAACAAACTAGCCTATGAGAGCATTGTATACTGTTTCCTGCCCCGCTGCGCATGGCAACATCAGACGTTGTGTCTTCCTGTTTGCTACGTCTTATGCTACAGCTTTTTAGTGAGCTGCATGCTAGGCTTGGTTTCAACTGCGGGAGCTGCCGAATACTAACAAACATAGGAGTTGTGACGAAACAGATACAGGCCGTTCGTACTTGGGAAAACTCGGGTGTTATCGTCACCTGCGTAGTTTGAGAGATTCAAACTGATAGAGAAGTTGTTGACCCGTTTTCACACCCACTATGAAGGTAAGAACACCTCTGGAGTTATAATATTCAACAAACCTCAGAAAAAACGTTTTTAATGGAAGGGCCTCTTTAACATCAAACCGGTAACTTTTGTTTTCCATTTCCTGTCAAAAATAACCTGTGTTGTAGTTTCTAATTACTATTTCTGTAATTGATTACGTTTGATCTATTGTGTGGGGGGAAAATGGAATGCTGAATACAAAAATTTCTATTTATGTAGATACATTATTAGCCAAATGTTTGAAGTTTGTCCAAACCTTTGGCTGGTAGTATATTTGTTTGAGAGCTTCACAGTGGTGGAGTTGTTAGTATTGTTGCATCGCAGCAAGAAGGTCCTGGGTTCAAGTCTTGGCTGGGATATTATTAAGGAGTTTTAAAGTGCATCTGACGTGATTTTTATGTTATTTTACTACTTCATATCAATCAATATTGATTTTGTGCCCAGTAGCCAATTTTCTTCATAAACCTGGGGGTGGAAATTTCCAGTAATAAAGTCTCGAATTTGCACATTTCTGGAAATTTGCTGCACAATTTTAAGGAAGGTGCATTTACCAGAAGTGATGAAAACCTAGAACAGGAGATGTAAGTGATTACAATGGCAGAAAATGGAGAATCAGAAATGCACAAGTGCGGGTATTGGGACAGTATCACTGTTTTACTCTTTAAACAAAAGAAAATGTTTGTTTTTAAGTCAGGTCAGTTTTTAAAAGAAAACATGAATAGCAGAAAAACCTCTCCAAATCAGTTGAAAAATAAATGATTAAAGCAGTACTTAATAACTTCTAAAACTTTAAGCTACAATTTTGAAACTTGTCTAAGTGGATACTCACCAAAAAACATGTTCAGCTTCATATTAGACATCACTCTCGGCCCTCCAATGGCTTTACAATAGACTAAATAACCTGTAATTCGGGTCTCAGCTGAAAGTGGAGTTCTGGTGATTTACACTGCCCTGAAGAAAAATGCCACCATATTACAAAATGACACCTTATTTCATCATGAAATGTCATTCGAAGTTTATACAGTATTCTTGTTTATGGTGAGTGTGCCCTGTTTATTGTTTAAGTGTATTTTAATGATCCTTCCCAGATATTTTCTATATAGGCCCTGTCCCAATACCCGCACTTGCACCCTTGCGCACTTCAAATGCGCGTTCCCGATGAGGGGCGCGAGTGCGTAGGGTGTCCCGATTCTCCAGAGTGGAGAGTTGTGCCCTTGGCGCTGCCCCTTTCAGATGCTCGATCCTCACTTCACCGAAGCCCACATCAGAGCCGACTTCAGTGTAGGGTATTACCCACAATGCATTGCTGCTTATGAATTTTGACGGAAGAAGAAGAAGAAGGTGGAGAAATGGCTGAACCACCATGTAATTACAATCGATTGATTCTTTGTTGGATAGATGTGTCACATATCTGATAAAAAATATAATCAAGAACGGTACGGACGTGTGTTTTTGGACATGATATACTAACAGTTTAATCACTTATTCTCTTTTATACACCTCTTTTGGTTCCTGTGCTTCATTCTCCTCAAAGTAAATGTTTGTTGGAGCTTCAAAATCATTTCTAGTATGAAAATAGCGCAAACAGCGACCGGTACTGCCATTTTTGTTGTCATGGAGAAAGAACGCTGTGGCATGTAGTGCTCACTGTCCCAATATTGCTACTTGTGCGCATTTGTTCGCTACGCACTTCGAACCCTTATGTGCCCTTCTGCTAAGTGGACTTCGTGGAGGACCTTGGGGTGCAGTGCGGGTATTGGGACAGGGCCATAAATGCCCTCTGGGTTCTTGACGGCCATTGTTGGGTCCTTTTCCTCTGGGTGTGTCCAAACATTTGCCTGTCGCTCTGACAATGCAAAAAAGGTAAAGATAACATCATATTTAGTGTTCCTGTCCTGGGAGAATTTATTTGATAGTTGAAATGTATTTATGGAAAGATATAGAAAACAAACAAAACAAAACAATAAATTTGTTTGTTGAAGTCAAGACTGTGGAATGACACGTGTTTAGCACATCTCAACAGGAAGCATATCTCTGTAGAACACTGGTTCGAGCAACGGCTGTCTGAGACACGGCTGCAGAAAAGTTATTTAGTACTTCTTTAACAATTTGTGTCTCTTTTCTTTCTCCCCTTCTTCTGCTCGCCTATTTATCATTCAATTGCATCCACAATGACACACTGAAACTGACTCTGTTTGATCGGCAGAACTTGAAGTCTGTGGAACAGATTTGGGTCAAACATATACGACTGTGCGCATCTATTCAGTACTGCTTTAAATCTCAAATACGTATAATAAAAAGTCCACTTGATGAAGGGAGTCAGGATTTCAATCAAGTACCTTCACTTGTTTTACTGATTTGTCTTTTTAGTATTAAATATATATATATACAGTGGGGCAAAAAAGTATTTAGTCAGCCACCAATTGTGTAAGTTCTCCCACTTAAAAAGATCAGAGAGGCCTGTAATTTTCATCATAGGTATACCTCAACTATGAGAGACAAAATAAGGAAAAAAAATCCAGAAAATCACATTGTCTGATTTTTAAAGAATTTATTTGCAAATTATGGTGGAAAATAAGTATTTGGTCAATAACAAAAGTTAATCTCAATACTTTGTTATATAGCCTTTGTTGGCAATGACAGAGGTCAAACGTTTTCTGTAAGTCTTCACAAGGTTTTCACACACTGTTGCTGGTATTTTGGCCCATTCCTCCATGCAGATCTCCTCTAGAGCAGTGATGTTTTGGGGCTGACGCTGGGCAACACGGACTTTCAACTCCCTCCAGAGATTTTCTATGGGGTTGAGATCTGGAGACTGGCTAGGCCACTCCAGGACCTTGAAATGCTTCTTACGAAGCCACTCCTTCGTTGCCCGGGCGGTGTGTTTGGGATCATTGTCATGCTGAAAGACCCAGCCACGTCTCATTTTCAATGCCCTTGCTGATGGAAGGAGGTTTTCACTCAAAATCTTACGATACATGGCCCCATTCATTCTTTCCTTTACACGGATCAGTCGTCCTGGTCCCCTTGCAGAAAAACAGCCCCAAAGCATGATGTTTCCACCCCCATGCTTTACAGTAGGTATGGTGTTCTTTGGATCCAACTCAGCATTCTTTCCCCTCCAAACACGACAAGTTGAGTTTCTACCAAAAAGTTCTATTTTGGTTTCATCTGACCATATGATGTTCTCCCAATCCTCTTCTGGATCATCCAAATGCTCTCTAGCAAACCGCAGACGGGCCTGGACGTGTCCTGGCTTCAGCAGGGGGACACGTCTGGCACTGCAGGATTTGAGTCCCTGGCGGCGTAGTGTGTTACTGATGGTAGCCTTTGTTACTTTGGTCCCAGCTCTCTGCAGGTCATTCACTAGGTCCCTCCGTGTGGTTCTGGGATTTCTGCTCACCGTTCTTGTGATCATTTTGACCCCACGGGGTGAGATCTTGCGTGGAGCCCCAGATCGAGGGAGATTATCAGTGGTCTTGTATGTCTTCCATTTTCTAATAATTGCTCCCACAGTTGATTTCTTCACACCAAGCTGCTTACCTATTGCAGATTCAGTCTTCCCAGCCTGGTGAAGGTCTACAATTTTGTTTCTGGTGTCCTTTGACAGCTCTTTGGTCTTGGCCATAGTGGAGTTTGGAGCGTGACTGTTTGAGGTTGTGGACAGGTGTCTTTTATACTGATAACGAGTTCACACAGGTGCCATTAATACAGGTAACGAGTGGAGGACCGAGGAGCCTCTTAAAGAAGTTACAGGTCTGTGAAAGCCAGAAATCTTACTTGTTTGTAGGTGACCAAATACTTATTTTCCACCATAATTTGCAAATAAATTCTTTAAAAATCAGACAATGTGATTTTCTGGATTTTTTTTCCTCATTTTGTCTCTCATAGTTGAGGTATACCTATGATGAAAATTACAGGCCTCTCTGATCTTTTTAAGTGGGAGAACTTACACAATTGGTGGCTGACTAAATACTTTTTTGCCCCACTGTATTTATGTTTGACTAATCAGAAGCATAATATAGTTTCTATCATCAGTGTTCTTTATTGCAACAATGTAAATTCTGTGAGGAATGCAGAGGAGGCACTAACAAAAACTCGATCAATTTTGTTTTTAAAGTGACAGCAATTAGAGCGGGTGGTGTGATATTTTTATTTTATTTTTTTTAAATGAAATGCAATTCAACTAATTTACGTTTTGTGGGGGAAA
The DNA here is from genome assembly GCA_006937955.1 of Pachypanchax playfairii. Classification (NCBI taxonomy): domain Eukaryota; kingdom Metazoa; phylum Chordata; class Actinopteri; order Cyprinodontiformes; family Aplocheilidae; genus Pachypanchax; species Pachypanchax playfairii. The sequence continues at coordinate 561,236 of SSNP01000190.1, forward strand.
CATGAAAACTTTGAGAACCCCTGCTATATTTTAATTATGGCTTTCTTGCCTCAGTTACTTTAACCGTTAACAGTTTTTCACTGTGGGGAGCAGTGGATATGATCATTATAACAGAACTAACTTTTAGTTTTTGCTTAGTTTAAGGATTTTACTGCAAGTTTAACACACAGGGAATGTCAATTTGTGTGCAGGTTAGTATTACAGGTTTGTTTTAACTGCTGAGTTCTGACATCAGTGTTTTTATTTTTAGGATGCTCAGGAGTTTTCAAAGCTTTTTTTGTCTCTGTTGGAGGATACATTGTCCAAACAGAAGAGTCCCAACCTGCAAAATGTCATCCAGCAGCAGTTCTGTGGGCAGTGCTTCTACGTTACAGTGTAAGACCAACACAGCATGTCAAGCTGAGTTAAAGAGGCAATTTCACACAAATTTCATGACTTTGTGGTTATTTCTGAAATATTAACCTGTAATATGAAACATTTTATATCTAAAAAAACGTTAGGAAACACTGATTAACAGACCTTTCAATCTGTCTCAGTGAAGATTTGTCAGGCTTCTGGCTGCAACTCATTAATATTCATTATGCAAATTTCCTGGACTCAGAACGGTTAACAAACTAGCTTATAAGAGCAAGGTATACTGTTTCCTGCCCTGCTGCGCATGGCAACAGCAACCATAGTCTCTTCCGGTTTGATATGTCTTATGCTGAAGCTTTAAGCCAGGTGCATGCTAGGCGTGGTTTCAACTGCCTGAGCTGATGAATACTAACGAGCAAAGGAGTTGTGATGAAACAGATACAGGTCGTTCGGAGTCGGGACAAAAAGGGTTTTATCACCACCTGCGTAGTTTGAGAGATTAAAACTGAAAGAGAAGTTATTGATCTGTTTTCACACCCACTATGAAGGCAAGAACATATGTGGAGCTAAAATATTCAACAGAAACCTCAGAAAAAACATTTTTAATGGAATGGCGTCTTTAAAGAGGCCATTTCATACACATTTCAGGACTTTGTGGTTATTTCTTAAGTATTAACCAGTAATATGAAACATTTTATGTCTAAAAAAACATCAGGAAACACTTAACAGACCTTTCTATCCACCTGCGTTAAAATTCGGGTGTTTCCGGCTCCTTCCGTCAGGCTGCTTCGTCAGCAGCTCGTTCATATTCGTTGTTCAAATTTGCTGGACTCTGATTGGCTAACAAACTAGCCTATCAGAGCAAAGAATACTGTTTCCTGCCCCGCTGTGCATGGCAACGTCAGACATCGTGTCTTTCTGTCTGCTACGTTATGCAACAGCTTTTTAGTGAGCAGCATGCTAGGTGCGGTTTCAACTGTGGGATTTGCTGAAAACTAATGAACTAAGGAGTTGTGACGAAACAGATACAGGCCGTTCAGACTCGGGAGAAATCGGGTGTTATCGCCACTTGCGTAGTTTGAGAGATTAAAACTGAAAGAGAAGTTATTGACCTGTTTTCACACCCACTATGAAGGTAAGAACACCTGTGGAGCTAAAATATTCAACAGAAACCTCAGAAAAACTGTTTTTAATGGAAAAAGGCACTGCACTTTTAGTGGACATGTGCACTAAAGTGATAACAGGCAACCAGAGCAGAGTTTGCCAACATTTGTCTGGGAGAGAACACACTGAAGACAGACAAACTGCCGGTGTTTGGGAATCTGTTGTCAGTGTTTTCAGTTAGTGCAGTCAGAAATGTAAATGGTAAATGGTAAATGTCCTGTATTTGTATAGCGCTTTTCTAGTAATTCAGACCACTCAAAGCGCTTTCACACTACAAGGTTTTACATTCACCCATTCACACAACCCGATACGCAGATCGTGGCGCAACATGGGGTTCAGTGTCTTGCCCAAGGACACTTCGACATGTGGCGGTGGAAGCCGGGATCGATCCACCAACCTTCAAATTGGAGGACGACCGCTCTAACCACTGAGCCACAGCCGCCCACCAAATGGCACCATCACCTGTAGAAGATTAAAAGAAAACGTAAAACAGTCCTTCTGTCTACATGACTCAAATACATTCCTAATACATACCGTGTTCTTGAAGCTCTCCCACACATCATCTTGGAAATATGCAGGGACCTCTTCCTGCAGATGCTTCAGACCAACATTAGACTGCAGCTATGCCTGCCAGCGGTCTTTGACCATGTTGCTCTCCATCAGCTGTGCCATTGATGCTTTCAGCACTGTAACCTGAGATAGAACACAACAGTTCAGCTAGTTACAACATTTCAATTAACAGGAAGCCCAAGGACTATGGTATCGATCTCATACCTTTTGGTACACCTGAGAGAAAAAAATGTTTCTCTTTTGAAAAGCCAAAAACTGCCAGTGGATCTTTTTATGCACAAGTTGCATTAGGCATAGGGCAGGGGGGAACAACTTGTCCTTTTGCAAAGTTGTACAGTCCTTCTGCAGTTGGTTCATTCCGGGCTTGGAGTGAGAGGTCCACAATGAGAGCAGGCAGAATTCGGCACATCACATCTGTTGCCTCCTTTTTCGATTCCCATTTCCTCCCTACAAATTTTAAATTAGTAAATGACAAAAAAAAATGGATCTGAATAATCTAGCACTGAATATTGCTAACCTGCAGTTTGATTTGAGGTATTTCAAAAAGCCTCTCCATTTCCTTGAGACTGCTGGCCCTATTACTAGAGGCCTGGTAGAACCAGAAGATAGTTCCAACAGTCCTGGCATATTTAGTGAGGTATTGAACTGCCTTCTGCCCTTTAATGCAGTCATACACTGCCAGATTAAGTCGATGTGCCACGCAGTGTACGGTTATCAGGCCTGGGAATAAGTCTTGGAGTCACTTCCCAACTCCAGCTTTTCTTCCTAGAATAGTAATAAAAGAAATCAGCCACTCTGTCAAGCTTATTAAATGTTAACTAAAACGTAAATGTGAAAAAAGAAAACCCACCTATCATTACTGCAGCTTCATCACTTGCAAAGGAGGCTAGCTTGTCAGTTGGCAGCATTTTGTCATCTCTGACTCGCAGGATGGTGTCATACAGAGTTTCAGCATCCCCAGCAGACACTGCACCCAAATGTAGCACCCTGGTTTTGACTGCAGTGACTCCCACATGGTTGGGTCCTAAAATGCTTAAAAAAAAAAAAAAAAACCTTCTAGTTGATGGAATTTTTAATACACGATTTTATTTAATTGTACAAAGTAATGTTACCTTACAACTTGACCCAGTTGCTTTGTGACAGAGATTTCTGTGGTTTCATCGACCATTAATCCCCACACAGGGGATTTTGACATCTCTGCCACCAGCTGGTACTTCAAAATCTGGTCAATGACCTCCACCATCTCATCAATAATATGGCTGCTAGTATATTTGGGGTTGGCACTAACCTGAAGCCCAAACAAACAGTAATTAGGTTGGCCTACTTCATTTTAAAACAATTATGTAAAAAACATTTAATATACAATTTAAAAAATTGTAATTAAATAACTTAAGAATTTACATTCAAATCATCAAAATAAGCACAGCCCAAGCACTTTCATAAGAGAATGATATGCTCATAGCTTGTGTGATGGGGCTACTTTTGTTTTAGACACTCATATACTCACCTAAAGGATTATTAGGAATACCTGTTCAATTTCTCCTTAATGCAATTATCTAATCAACCAATCCCAGAGCAGTTGCTTGAATGCATTTAGGGGTGTGGTTCTGGTCAAGACGATCCCCTGAACTCCGAACTGAATGTCAGAATGGGGTAAAAAAGGTGATTTAAAGACCGTGTAAAGGGAATTCTGCTATTTTCTTCTAACCACATTATAAACATAATAAATGTACTGTTCTAAACATGTGAAAAACCTCCCAACAATTAAAAACTGAATTGTGGAGCTAGCCTTCAAATTGCGTTTCAAGAGTTTTCTGTTTCAGGATTTTATGGGCGGGTCTAAAAGGGCAGCCGCGTGATGACATGCGGCTGCCCTTCAGGATAACCCTGCCCCCTGCTGCTCTCGTCATATAAAACCGTACAGTGCGGTAGCTTCAGTTGTTTTCCTGTTCCTTCATCCGAGGGATGACCGTCTTGTTTGGTAGATAACCGAACCTGTTCTTTCCCAGCTCCCTTGAATGCAGCACACCTGCGTGCTGCGTGTCTCACCCTGTAAACTACGTTTCATTTTCTCTCTACTCGGCTGCAAGGCAGGTCTCACATGCTGTCTTATGCTGTCATTGATATTTCCTGATGTTTCCAGGACTGTGAGTGAATGACAAAAGGTGATCATTAGTTTGTTCAGTCATAGTTAATGTGGTTTGTTTAATGTATAGTCAGTTGTAGTTAATCGGTTTACAGCTACATGCTTGTGATGAAGCATCGGTGAATTGTGGGTTTGTTGCAGCCCGTTCCGTTTTTATTTTCCTGTTATTTATTGTTTGTGAAGTTGTCTTCACTATTGGAATCTGAACCTGTAATTTGTATTGTTACAGACCACACAACTTGGAATTAAACATGTTAAATGGGCAACTAGGTGTGTTTCCTGAAACCCTTACCATACACTGCTCCACCAGCACCTCGGAGATCCCTTATCTCCTTTTTAGTGGAAATATTTAAACTCCTCAAAAAGCAGTGATGCGCAGTTTTACATGTGGGTAGAACCTCAAACTTAACGAACCATCCGGAACTCAGAAACGGAGGAAATGCAGTGATGTGGGGAAGAGAAGGAGGTGCTGCTAGAGGATGAGACAGACAGGTTGCAGCGGACACGCCCCCAGCGTCTCAGAGCAGAGAAAACTGATCCTTTTTTCATTATTTTGTAAACAAATTTCATATGCTTCGCAGTGTTTTTAATCATTCAAATTTGGCTGGATGACTAATAACTAATATTCCTGTGCAGTGACAAACTCAGAACACACATTTGTTGTTACTTTACACGGGCTTTAAGCAATTTTGAGCGTAGCATGGTTGTTGGTGCCAGACGGGCCGGTCTGAGTATTTCACAATCTGCCCAGTTACTGGGATTTTCACGCACAACCATTTCTAGGGTTTACAAAGAATGGTGTGAAAAGGGAAACACATCCAGTATGTGGCAGTCCTGTGGGTGAAAATGCCTAGTTGATGCTAGAGGTCAGAGGAGAATGGGCAGACTGATTCAAGCTGATAGAGCAACTTTGACTGAAGTAACCACTCATTACAACCGAGGAATGCAGCAAAGCATTTGTGAAGCCACAACACGCACAACCTTGAGGCGGATGGGCTACAATAGCAGAAGCCCCCACTGGGTACCACTCATCTCCACTACAAATAGGAAAAAGAGGCTACAATTTGCACAAGCTCACCAAAATAGGACTGTTGAAGACAGGAAAAATGTTGCCTGGTCTAATGAGTTTCGATTTCTGTTGAGACATTCAAATGGTAGAGTCAGAATTTGGAGTAAACAGAATGAGAACATGGATCCATCATGCCTTGTTACCACTGTGCAGGCTGGTGGTGGTGGAGTAATGCTGTGGGGGATGTTTCCTTGGCACACTTTCGGCTCCTTAGTGCATCTTTTAAATGCTACGAGATGCCACCAGATCTCAACCCGATAGAGTATCTTTGGGGTGTGGTGGAACGGGAGCTTCGTGCCCTGGATGTGCATGCCACAAATCTTCATCAACTGGAAGATGCTATCCCATCAATATGGGCCAACATTTCTAAAAAAAGCTTTTAGCACCTTGTTGAATCAATGCCACATAGAATTAAGGAAGTTCTGAAGGCGAAAGGGGGTCAAACACAGTATTAGTATGGTGTTACTAATAATCCTTTAGGTGAGTGTACATACACATATATATACAGTGGGGGAAATAATTATTTGACCCCTTGCTGATTTTGTATGTTTGTCCAATGACAAAGAAATGAAAAGTCTCAGAACAGTTTAATGGTAGGTTTATTTTAACATTGACATGCTTGGATACAAAAAAACAAAACAATATTTACCTGTTTGACGAGCCGGGGGGAAAATCGGGACGCCGATAGCACCAACTAGTGGGAAAAGCTATTTTCTGTGATCTTTTTCTGCAGCTGTTTTAGCCCTTTCCGGTGCACCGCTGCTGATACAGTGCCCCTGTAGTGACACAACGCTGCAACTGCAGTTAAAATAACATCCATATAGCTGGGGGCAGAGTGAAATCAGGCTGGGGCGGCACAAAATTAGCTGGAGGCAAATTTGAACGCAGGAAAAACTCTGCTCAGGATCAAAACCTGGCTCAGGATGGGCGGCCTTCTGCCTCAGCCGACTGGGATCTGAGCTGACAGGAAAGAGACACAGACAGACACTGATGAATTGGGCCGGTTGACATGTCTATGGAAAGATAAACAGAAACCCATTATGGGAGAAGAAGTGGAGGTGGTTGAGGAGTATTATACTTTGGTGTTCTCCTGTACAACAAACAGAACTGGAGACACAACAGTAATGTTGTTTTTAAGAAGGGACAGAGCAGACTGTACTTCTCGAGGAAGCTTAGATCCTTCATCATTTGCAGCAAGATGTTGAAGATCTATTATAAGTCTGTTGTGGAGCGCTTGATTACATCTGCAGTCACCTGTTTGGGGAGCAGCGAGTGACATAAAGAAGCTTAACAAATTGACAAAGAAGACTGGTTCTGTTCTGGGGACTGATCTAGAGTTTCTTGAGTTGATTGCACAAAGGAGGATGCTCCAAAATATTAAAAACAAAATGAAAAACCCTTGGCATCCTCTTCACAACACAGTTACTAAACAACAGAGTGTCTTCAATCAGAGTTTTCTTCAGACCCATTGCAACACAGACCACTACAGGAGATTCTTCCTGCCCACAGCTATAACCCTCTACAAAGACTCTCTGAAGAAAAACTGAGCAACAACAATGAAATTCCCTTCAGGGATTAATAAAATATATCTTTTTAATTTGAAAAGAATAGAAAGATGCAATGAGCTGGGTAGGAACATTATGTTTTTATCCTGTACTTTGAGCTGCACTAATGCACGAAAAGCACTTTATAAATAAATTTTGATTTGTTTTGTTGAAGAAAAGTGGATATGTACTTAGACGTACTTTACATGTACAGTGGGGCAAAAAAGTATTTAGTCAGCCACCAATTGTGTAAGTTCTCCCACTTAAAAAGATCAGAGAGGCCTGTAATTTTCATCATAGGTATACCTCAACTATGAGAGACAAAATGAGGAAAAAAAATCCAGAAAATCACATTGTCTGATTTTTAAAGAATTTATTTGCAGATTATGGTGGAAAATAAGTATTTGGTCAATAACAAAAGTTAATCTCAATACTTTGTTATATAGCCTTTGTTGGCAATGACAGAGGTCAAACGTTTTCTGTAAGTCTTCACAAGGTTTTCACACACTGTTGCTGGTATTTTGGCCCATTCTTCCATGCAGATCTCCTCTAGAGCAGTGATGTTTTGGGGCTGACGCTGGGCAACACGGACTTTCAACTCCCTCCAGAGATTTTCTATGGGGTTGAGATCTGGCCACTCCAGGACCTTGAAATGCTTCTTACGAAGCCACTCCTTCGTTGCCCGGGCGGTGTGTTTGGGATCATTGTCATGCTGAAAGACCCAGCCACGTCTCATTTTCAATGCCCTTGCTGATGGAAGGAGGTTTTCACTCAAAATCTTACGATACATGGCCCCATTCATTCTTTCCTTTACACGGATCAGTCGTCCTGGTCCCCTTGCAGAAAAACAGCCCCAAAGCATGATGTTTCCACCCCCATGCTTTACAGTAGGTATGGTGTTCTTTGGATCCAACTCAGCATTCTTTCCCCTCCAAACACGACAAGTTGAGTTTCTATCAAAAAGTTCTATTTTGGTTTCATCTGACCATATGATGTTCTCCCAATCCTCTTCTGGATCATCCAAATGCTCTCTAGCAAACCGCAGACGGGCCTGGACGTGTCCTGGCTTCAGCAGGGGGACACGTCTGGCACTGCAGGATTTGAGTCCCTGGCGGCGTAGTGTGTTACTGATGGTAGCCTTTGTTACTTTGGTCCCAGCTCTCTGCAGGTCATTCACTAGGTCCCTCCGTGTGGTTCTGGGATTTCTGCTCACCGTTCTTGTGATCATTTTGACCCCACGGGGTGAGATCTTGCGTGGAGCCCCAGATCGAGGGAGATTATCAGTGGTCTTGTATGTCTTCCATTTTCTAATAATTGCTCCCACAGTTGATTTCTTCACACCAAGCTGCTTACCTATTGCAGATTCAGTCTTCCCAGCCTGGTGAAGGTCTACAATTTTGTTTCTGGTGTCCTTTGACAGCTCTTTGGTCTTGGCCATAGTGGAGTTTGGAGCGTGACTGTTTGAGGTTGTGGACAGGTGTCTTTTATACTGATAACGAGTTCACACAGGTGCCATTAATACAGGTAACGAGTGGAGGACCGAGGAGCCTCTTAAAGAAGTTACAGGTCTGTGAAAGCCAGAAATCTTACTTGTTTGTAGGTGACCAAATACTTATTTTCCATCATAATTTGCAAATAAATTCTTTAAAAATCAGACAATGTGATTTTCTGGATTTTTTTTCCTCATTTTGTCTCTCATAGTTGAGGTATACCTATGATGAAAATTACAGGCCTCTCTGATCTTTTTAAGTGGGAGAACTTACACAATTGGTGGCTGACTAAATACTTTTTTGCCCCACTGTACCTAGAAACAAATTGCTTGTGCGCTGATGCTTTCTGTACATACCATCAGAACAGACTCATTGGTATGGTTTTGACTACCTACAGGTAGCGATTAGGCCATCAGAAGGTGAGCTGTGGCATTGTAAACAGTTTGTATGAGCTTTAATTAGGATCAGCATGTAAGGAATTACAGCAATCCAAACAAGATGTTGCAATGGCAGGATTTACCATCTCCGACTGGCTAAGGGAATAAAGGTTTTAACATTACTGAAAAGTCCAGAAACTATCTTTACAAAATTATTTTGAATGTAAATAAGTTTAAAGTTACTTATTTCTTTTGATTTTACTGTTCTCCAGATGTAATCAGTGTGGTCGATCATCTGCACTACCATCACGATTTTATGAGCTGGAGCTGAACATCCAGGGCCACAAAAATCTCACTGAGTGCATCACAGAGTTCCTTAAGGTAAATCTCATTTACTGCTCTGGTTTTACCATCAAATTACTTATGTACTAGTTTAGAACCAGTTTTTTTTTTCTTAACACCTGTTTTAGCTTATTTGGACTGTGCACAATTAGCCATCAGACATGGCCAGCTGTAATAATAACTGATGCTTTATGAATCCCATGGTGAAATTATTTCTAAATTTGACCCATTCCAGAGGAACAGTGGGCTGCCATATGTACAGTTGTCTACCACCTGCATGGCTCCTGGATTAGTCCCTAGGATCCCACTGTTGACCCTCAGTTATTTGTAATGTAATCGGATTTATTCAGAATTAATTTGCCTTGTGACCACTTCAGTGGCAAACTGTTCAAGAGAACACAACTTCTGGGGTTCTTGGGACACTCCAACCCCTCCACAACTATCAGGTAGCTTATTGAATAGTTTAAAATTAATACATGATTCAATTAGTGTTGGAATTGCATGTGGTCATTGGCTCTTCTTTCCTCTGATTGTTTAATAATGTAAGTAATGCAGCAAATAATGCCAGTGCACCCTATTGAGCTCACAATCATCATTTTAGCTGACTTTCTAGATGTCTGCAATGCAGTTTATAAAAACAGTTGGGTTTTTAGCATGTTAAACAGGTTAAATTACCATAACTGCACTACAGTTTATAGGGGACTGTAGCAGTTTGTAGAAAATTCTAAAGGGTTCAGGAAGAAGAGAAAATTGGCTTTAGTTGGATTTTTGGTATGATACAGCAGCACAAAGCAATCTTGAGGTACCACTATCTGAACACTGGCAGCAAAATCTGCTCCACCTAGATTTTGATATGTGTGCTTCACATTACTTTAAGTACTTAAATAAATGGACCAGAGAGAAGATTATTATTCAAGAATTATTCCTGAAAGATAAGAAGAAGAGATTTGTGGGATTGTGAGACAGATTACGCCATGTGTATGTAATTTTCCAGTAGAACGGTGACTGAGCTGTTTTTTGGTGGTTTCCTTGGCTCTTTTTTTTTTTTTTTTTTTTTTTTTTAACCATTCTCTCTACCAGTCTGGTCAACCTGGGGTTGTATTTCCTCTTGTGTACACATCCTTGGAGGTTGGCTACAGTTCCATGAATGTTATACTTGTTAAACTGTGTCTGACATACGATTTTTATGTGTTATTTTAGTTCTTCATATCAATCAGTACATTTGTGCCCATTAGCCAATTTTACATATAAATCAGGATGCACAGATTTCCAGTAATAAAGCCCCATGTATATATATTTATGGTATATCGCTGCACAATTTCAAGAAACACGCTGTAGAAGCCAATCATCACCTAAGTTACAGTGGGGCAAAAAAGTATTTAGTCAGCCACCAATTGTGTAAGTTCTCCCACTTAAAAAGATCAGAGAGGCCTGTAATTTTCATCATAGGTATACCTCAACTATGAGAGACAAAATGAGGAAAAAAAATCCAGAAAATCACATTGTCTAACACATTCTAACACATTTTAAAGAATTTATTTGCAAATTATGGTGCAATCTTACTGCATCTTACTTGTTTGTAGGTGACCAAATACTTATTTTCCACCATAATTTGCAAATAAATTCTTTAAAAATCAGACAATGTGATTTTCTGGATTTTTTTTCCTCATTTTGTCTCTCATAGTTGAGGTATACCTATGATGAAAATTACAGGCCTCTCTGATCTTTTTAAGTGGGAGAACTTACACAATTGGTGGCTGACTAAATACTTCTTTGCCCCACTGTATATAAGGAGGAAATGATGTGTATGTGGGTGTGTGTTTTGCCGGAAAGGCATATCAGTTTTGACTTACAATGTAGGGGCTAAGCCAACGCTTAAAGCCACTGGAGTGTTTCAAACCGGATTACTGTAGATGACGTGCATTTGGCGGGTGAGATGATAAAAAAGGAATGTCCAGCCACTGTTCTTGCAGTTAAAGCCGATTCATTGTCTATTTGGCGTCCTTTCGGTCACAAATGAAACAAATGGCATACTGTGAGATCACAGCGTTTTCCCGGCCATACGGTCAAAACTGATATGCCTTTCCGGCAAAACACACACCCACATACACATCATTTCCTCCTTATATAACTTAGGTGATGATTGGCTTCTACACACGCACTTACCCAAAGTGATGTTAAGCTAGAATATGAAATGTAAACAAAGTAATTACTATGACAGAAAATAGAGAATTAGATAAAGGATCTGTAATTTCTGAGGGTTTTGTCGCTTTCTTAATGAGAAGTTAATGACTCTGGAAAGTAAACAATCTGACGAGAACCAGTTTTGGGCGTACAGCCATGTGTTTGAAGCAATATTGGTTCCACATTCTTCAAGTTCTGCCGATCAAACACAGTCAGTCTCAGTGTCATCGATTTGGGTCTGATTTATATGTTAAAGAGGCCATTTGACAAAGATTTAATTACTTTGTGGTTATTTCTTAAAGAGCAACTCACCCCCTCTAAATTATCTTCCTGCCTTCTAACTGCTCTTTTGAAAAATGCGCTCTCTGTGCCGAAGTAGTTGTCACTTTAAGAGGCAGGCCTAAGGTGTGATTGACGTGTAGTACTTCTCCATGTTTAGATGTGCTTCAGTGTGAGTCTGCCGTGTTGTAGACTTGTAACCTGACCATGATGAGAATATATGGGCCATTCCACTGAATGGGTTCCATTTCTGTCCCTAGGAAATAATGTTCTTCAATGAACTTGATATTGAAATATAAACAACTTTTTCTTACTAAGGAAAATGTCCTGCACAAGAATCTAAATTCAAATTTAAGATATATGATGGTCAAAATTAATAAAAACTATGTTAAACACTGTAAAAACAGTATTTTTCATTTGTCCCCACTCTTATAGGTTGAACTTTAGAATGAAATATAATAAATAAAATTCCCCCCATTACTCTTCTTTTTTATTTTTGTCTTGCTCTATATTCCATCTTTACTTTACAAACAAATTTTTTAATTTTTATTTTGTATTTTTCTATAAAATACATATTTTATTTGCGTCCCTGAGTTTTCACTCAGTCCTGTTACCCTAACACATAACTCCATCTGATTAATCTGGAACATTCCACTGGTCACATGATCAACAGGAAGTTGCATCAGCCGCATCTCCTAGAGGCCATGGGAAGACCAAAAGTAAGTTCTTTCATTCCGCTCTCTCTATATTTCATAGTTTTGTGGCTATAAATGAAGAGGACAATCTACACACTCTGTCATGTTACTTTAATCATATGTTAGTCATCATTTATTTATTTTAAAAATACTCATTTTAGGTGGATCACAAGATAGTGCCAAGTATCTTCATGGTGTTAGCAAGAGCGCCATGTAGCGATATCTCATGTATTAGGTAGATTTATGCTAAAAACTCAGTCCTGTTACTTTCAGTCCTGTTACTAAAACAAACACGTTCGTCTTGAAAAGCATGTAACAAATTAAATAAAGTAATTTAAGATTGACCAATTGTCATTTTGTTAAGTTAAATATGTGTGTTACTTGATTTACGTTTGAGAGAGACTTTAAAAACAAATTTTTTTGGTGTACTTACAACACTGAAATGGCACCCATTCAGTGGAATGACCCATATAACATCTATAAATCATATCCACACAATCACAACCACTGCAGGATTTTACTGATAATAGTTATTCTCTATGTCGTAGTTTTCAGTGTAGTTTACCGATTGATTGTTGTTAGCCACAATGCTAAAGCTATTGTTGTGTTGCTGACATGGGTCTGAGTAAATGTCTGAATAAAAATATAACGTCTATAAATTACATTCACACAATCACAACCACTGCAGTGAAGTCTTTGCCCCGGTTGAATTATTCTTTTAATGATATTAGTAATGATATTAGATTGATTGTTGTTAGCCATAATGCTAAAGCTTCTGCCGTGTTGCTAAGAAGGGTCTGAGTAAATGTCCAAATAGCAATATAACGTGCACAAATCACATCCACACAATCACTGCAGTAAAATACGCATCTGATACGCACCTGGTGGAAAGGACTGAGCAGCAGAATACGCGTTCGAGACGTGCTGCTGCAGTAACGTGCTGCTGACGCATCCGGTGGAAAGGAAGGGTTAGATGTTTTTAGACCAAAAAGTGTAGATATTAACATGTTTACATGTAAATGTCAAAAAATGCCCAGAAACTGAAAGGTTACATTGGTAAAGACCCACTAATACAGTTTATTAGCATAAAAATGCTGTTTTGAGGGTGAGTTGCTCTAAGTATTAACCTGTAATATGAAACTATTTATATCTAAAAAACGTTAGGAAACACTGATTAACAGGCCTTTCAATCTCACTGCATCAAAATACGTCTGGTCTCATCAGGCTTAGGCAGCCACTCATTAAAATTAAATTTGCTGGACTCTGGCTAACAAACTAGGCTATGAGAGCAAGGTACACTGTTTCCTGCCCCGCTGCAGGCTGCAGACGTCTTGACTTCCGGTTTGTTACGTCTTATGCTACAGCTTTTAGCCAGCAGCATGCTAGGCGTGGTTTCAACTGCCAAAGCCGATAAATACTAACGAGCAAAGGAGCTGTGACGAAACAAATACAGGTCGTTCGAACTCTGTAGAACTCGGGTTTAATCGCCACCTGCGTAGTTTGAGAGATAGAAAAAGGTAAGAACACCTGTGGAGCTAAAATATTCAACAGAAACCTCAGAAAACAGTTTTTAATGGAAGGGCCTCTTTAAAGATTTATCTGAAGTGGACCAAAATGCACATGGATGATCATAGTGTGTTCCTGAACAAAACTATACATTGAAATTTTGTGATAAGTTTAGCCCCGCCCACTTAGAACAGGACGTATGATGTTATACTCTTTGAGGCCATACTCTGGCCTGCTCTACCAAAACCACAACAATCAGGATCAGGAAACAATCAATGAATTGGTCGAACATGGTACAAAAAATTAGGGTTCTAAGTTTCAAGGTGTGGCCACAGCAATATGACAAAGTTTGATGTATCACCATCAATATATTTGTGGCTGTACAATCCACTCTCAGATCAGGAATAAACTTCATCGGATGAATGTCTTTAAAGACCTAAACATACCTGAATAGATAAATCATGTGGTCATGAATAATTGTATCAACAGCGCCCACTTTCTCTACATTTTAAATTCTTAGCCCCGCCCACTGCTTTGATTGAAGTTATGAAATTTGGCACACTTATGTATCCTCCCAGGACCTACACAAAAGTCTCTTGAACCCATGTCCTAATTATCACCGGAAGTCATGTGGTATTTGAACTAATTTCACATACTTTCATGCAATATCATCAAACCAAGTCAGCAGAGTCTTAAGACGTGTGGGATTGTGGAATTTTAAAATATTTCACTATCACTTCACTTCAAACTTCACACTCAAGCCAAGAAAATAAACTATTATAACTCCCTGAAAAATTCCCTTATAGCTACCAAAAGGGAGGATCACAGTGGGGTCCTGAACAGAACCGTATTGTCATATTTTGTGATAAATTTAGCTCCGCCCATGTAGAACCAGAAGTGTCCTGTTTTACACTTTGGGGTAATTCTCTGGCTTAGTTTAGTTCACTTCAACTCCAAAATTTGTCAAATGCCAGTCAATGATGTGTTCTTACTTGCTGTCAAAAACTATGACTCGGAGGTTTTCGGTGTGCCCACAGCGGCACGTTAAAATTTGATGTTTTGCCTTCAACAAATTTGTTGCTGTAAAATCCACATTCATGATCAGATCAGGGCTAAATTTCATAGGATGAATCTAGGGATGGACGATATGGCCTGAAATTCATATTGCGATATACACTCACCGGCCACTTTATTAGGTACACCATGCTAGTAACGGGTTGGACCCCCTTTTGCCTTCAAACTGCCTCAATTCTTCGTGGCATAGATTCAACAAGATGCTGGAAGCATTCCTCAGAGAGTTTGGTCCATATTGACATGATGGCATCACACAGTTGGCGCAGATTTGTCGGCTGCACATCCATGATGCGAATCTCCCGTTCCACCACATCCCAAAGATGCTCTATTGGATTGAGATCTGGTGACTGTGGAGGCCATTTGAGTACAGTGAACTCATTTTCATGTTCAAGAAACCAGTCCGAGATGATTCCAGCTTTATGACATGGCGCATTATCCTGCTGAAAGTAGCCATCAGAAGTTGGGTACATTGTGGTCATAAAGGGATGGACATGGTCAGCAACAATACTCAGGTAGGCTGTGGCATTGTAACGATGCTCAATTGGTACCAAGGGGCCCAAAGAGTGCCAGGAAAATATTCCCCACACCATTACACCACCACCACCAGCCTGAACCGTTGATACAAGGCAGGATGGATCCATGCTTTCATGTTGTTGACGCCAAATTCTGACCCTACCATCCGAATGTCGCAGCAGAAATTGAGACTCATCAGACCAGGCAACGTTTTTCCAATCTTCTATTGTCCAATTTCAATGAGCTTGTGCAAATTGAAGCCTCAGCTTCCTGTTCTTAGCTGAAAGGAGTGGCACCCGGCGTGGTCTTCTGCTGCTGTAGCACATCTGCCTCAAAGTTCGACGTACTGTGCGTTCAGAGATGCTCTTCTGCCTACCTTGGTTGTAACGAGTGGTTATTTGAGTCACTGTTGCCTTTCTATCAGCTTGAACCAGTCTGGCCATTCTCCTCTGACCTCTGGCATCCACAAGGCATTTCCGCCCACAGAACTGCCGCTCACTGGATATTTTTTCTTTTTTGGACCATTCTCTGTAAACCCTAGAGATGGTTGTGCATGAAAATCCCAGTAGATCAGCATGAAGAAAAGGAGGGGTAAAAAGGTCTGGCAAGTCAAGAAACCTGTTAACCTGTCCCATATTAGTGCAAAGTAATATCAGCTGGTGTAGTCCTGATTGATGCCTTTTAAAAAGGTTTCTCACCAGCAAGGTGTTAGACAAGAAGCATTGCATGATGGGTAAAAGCAAAGAGCTGTCCAAAGACCTACGCAACCTTATTGTTGCAAAACACACTGAAGGCATTGGTTACAGGCGCATTTCTAAACTTCTGAAAGTTCCAGTGAGTACCATTGGGGCCATCATCCGGAAGTGGAAAGAACACGTTATTACCATAAACCAGCCACGGCCAGGTGCTCCTCGCAAGATTTCAGACAGAGGAGTCAAAACAATCATCAGAAGGGTTCTCCAACAGCCCAGGACCACTCGTGGAGAGCTTCAGAAAGACCTGGAATCAGCAGGTACCGTTGTTTCAAAGACAACAATAAGTAATGTACTCAAACGCCATGGCCTCCATGCTCGCACACCACGCAAGACTCCATTTTTGAAGAAGAAGCATGTTGACGCTCATTTGGAGTTTGAGACACAACATTCGGATAAACCCATGACATTCTGGGAGAACATACTCTGGTCAGATGAGACCAAAATTGAACTCTTCGGATGTCATAAGACACAATATGTTTGGAGGAAAAATGGCACCGCACATCACCCCCAAAACACCATACCAACAGTCAAGTTTGGAGGTGGGAGCATCATGGCGTGGGGCTGTTTTTTAGCATGTGGTACTGGTAGACTTCATATCATTGAAGGAATAATGACTGGAGAAAAGTATCAACACATTCTTGATCAGAATCTGCTGTCATCTGCCAGGCTGCTGAAGATGAAAAGAGGGTGGATCTTTCAGCAAGACAACGATCCCAAGCACACAGCCAAGGTAACACTCAATTGGTTGAAGAAAAAGAAAATAAAGCTGCTAGAATGGCCCAGTCAATCACCAGACTTGAATCCAATTGAAAATCTTTGGAAAGAACTGAAGATCCGGGTTCACAGAAGAGACCCCCGGAACCTTGAAGATTTGAAGGCAGTTTGTGTGGATGAATGGGCCAAAATCACACCTGAGCAATGTATTCGACTCGTTTCTCCATACAGGAGGCGTCTTGAGGCTGTAATCACCAACAAAGGTTTTTGCACTAAGTATTAAATAAATTTCAGTAAGCGTGTTCAATACTTATTCCCTGTGCCATTTCCCTTTATTACACATAACTTAATTTATGGACATAAATGTTTGGATTTCTTTCTATGTGTGCATTGCTTGGGTTGATGCCGACATCTGGTGAAAATTTCATGTAAATAGCTCGATTAGAAATATGTTTTTTGAGAGAAATGTTGACGTGTTTATACTTTATACTTTTCAAGATGGCGGCGCGCAAGAGTGCAGCGGCTTTTCGCTCTCCAGTCTGGTGCTTTATTTATGTACTTGTTTCGTGGATTTTTAGAGACCTATGTAAGGCAAATTTTACACACAGTCGACAGGATCTGATCAACACTGGTCTAAGGTACAGTTTATCCATCACCGCTGAATTTAATCATCAAAACAACATACCGGAGGACATTTGGAGACCACCAGGATCTCCATGGATTGTCAGCCCACCCGGCAAGCGACGAAGGCGGCGGAGAGAGAGGAGGCAAAAGCGAGGATGCCGATCTGGCGCAGCTGCTAAGCTACGTAAACAACCGCACAGACCTCCGCTCCCGAGCATCTTCCTGACCAACGCCAGATCCATCACCCACAAAATGGACGAATTAGAATTACAACTGGCAGCAAACAGCTTCGTCCGTAACTGTAGCGTTATTTTCATCACGGAAACGTGGCTTCACCCGCTGATTCCCGACGCTGCAGTTTCCCTAGTGGGCCGCATGCTTCACCGGCACGACAGAACTAAAGAGTCCGGTAAGAGCAGAGGAGGGGGACTTTGTGTTTATGTGCATAACGACTGGTGCTGTAACAGCAGGATTGTTGACTCTCACTGCTCTCCTGATGTAGAGATGTTGGTAGTCTCATGCAGACCCTTCTATTTACCAAGAGAGCTAACGGTAGTCATTGTGATAGCTGTTTACATCCCACCAGTTTCTAACGTTAGCACAGCACTTAGCCTACTGCTCACAGCTGTAAACAAACAACTGCTTACCCACCCAAATGGAGTCTGTATTGTTGCCGGTGACTTCAATCAAGCATGTTTAAAGACTGTCCTCCCCAATTTCGCCCAGTATGTGAAGTGTGCCACCAGAGGGGACAAAACCCTGGATCATGTTTACTGCAACCTTAAACATGCATACAGGGCCACCCCCCTCCCCCACCTGGCTGGATCCGACCATCTCTGCCTGTCTCTCACCCCCACATACACCCCCCTCCGGAGGCAAACAAAGCCACAAACAAAGACAATCACCACCTGGCCTGAGGACGCTCTGCCTCAGCTACAGGCCTGTTTCTCAGAGACTATTTGGGAAGTATTTGAGAACCACAACCTCCAGGAATACACAGACACAGTGCTCTGCTATATCAAAAACTGTATGGACACTGTCACCATCAATAAACGGATTCGGGTTTTCCCCAACCAGAAACCCTGGATGACCAGCGACACCCAGGCACTCCTCAAACGCCGTAACGCCACCTTCAAGTCAGGCGACAAGCAACAGTACAGTGCTGCTCGAGCTGACCTGAGGAGAGGCATCAAAGAGGCCAAGGCAGCCTACAAAAGGAAAATAGAGGACCATTTCAATGACAATAACCCCAAGAGGATGTGGCAGGGAATCCAACACATCACAAACTACAATGACAATAACCAGGCGCCTGGGAACACAGATGCCTCGCTGGCAGAGAAACTCAACCATTTCTTTGCTCGCTTTGAGGCTGACAAACCAGCTCCAGCCTCATCACGCTCACCACCCCCCACCAGCACGCTAACACTTCAGGAGCATGAAGTGAGACGCGTGCTGAGGACTGTAAACACCAGGAAGGCTGCCGGCCCAGATGGAGTACCTGGAAAGGTACTTCAGGCCTGTGCTGACCAGCTGACTAGTGTCTTCACACGGATCTTCAACTGCTCCCTGCAACAGTCCATCATCCCCTCCTGCCTGAAGTCCGCCACTATCATCCCGGTCCCAAAAAAGCCAACCACAGACAGTCTGAATGATTACAGGCCTGTTGCACTTACGCCTGTGATCATGAAGTGCTTCGAAAGGTTGGTTGCATTCCACATCAGGGACTCACTTCCCCCCTCGGTCGACCCGCACCAGTTTGCCTACAGAGCAAACCGGTCCACTGATGACGCCATATCCATCGCTCTTCACACTGCACTGAGCCACCTGGAACACCAGGACAACTATGTGAGGATGCTCTTCATCGATTACAGCTCTGCCTTTAATACCATCATCCCTGGTATCTTGGCTGAGAAACTCTCCCTCCTTGGACTGTCCCCTTCCATCTGCTGCTGGATTACAGACTTCCTGACGAACCGTCCACAGACTGTCAGACTGGGTCCCCACCTCTCCTCCTCCATCACCCTTAATACTGGCTCCCCCCAGGGTTGTGTACTGAGTCCTCTCCTGTACTCACTGTAC
>SSNP01000190.1:581167-618456 GCA_006937955.1 Pachypanchax playfairii
AGGGCCTACAGAGAGGAGGTGGAAAAACTCTCGGCGTGGTGTTCAGTAAACAACCTCACACTGAACACCACAAAAACAAAAGAACTCATCCTGGACTTCAGGAAACGCAGCAGGGACCCTGCCCCACTCCTCATCAATGGAGAATGTGTGGAGAGGGTCCACTCCTTTAAGTTCCTGGGAGTCCACATCACCAGCAACCTCTCCTGGACTGTTCACACCACGGCGGTGGTGAAGAAGGCCCAGCAGCGACTCCACTTCCTGAGGGTGCTCAGGAGGAACCACCTGGACACAAAGCTGCTGGTGACCTTCTACAGAGCCACCGTGGAAAGCATCATGGCGTACTGCATCACAGTGTGGTACGCCGGGTGTACAGCAGCAGACAGGAAAGCCCTGCAGAGAGTGATCAACACAGCCCAAAAGATCACTGGCTGCTCTCTGCTCTCACTGGAGGACCTAGCCAGCTCTCGCTACCTCAGCAGAGCTGGTAACATCATTAAGGACTCCTCCCACCCCGGCCATCACCTGTTCAACCTCCTGCCCTCGGGCAGGAGATACAGGTCCCACAAAACACAGACAAATAGACTGAGGAACAGTTTTTTCCCCAGAGCCATCAGTGCCCTGAACACCAAACAACGCTGACTCAGTACACAATAATATAAGGTGCAATATATAAATGTGAAACACAACGTGCAATACTGTTACTCCGGATAGTGCAATAACTGTTACAATATTTTCTAGTGCAATAACTTTTATTAACCCAGACCACTGTAAATATCTAAATGTCTACCGTTAAAATGTACATCATATTTTATTTATCTATACAATGCTACTATTTTAGTCTTCATACTTATTTATGTCTTTATACTTATTTCTGTTTAGTTTATTTCTTTTTACTTATGTGTCTGAGCACCAGGTGGAGCAGCGCTCCTAATTTCATTGTATGCACCGCCATATAATGACAATAAAGGCTTTTGATTTGATTTGATTGATTTGTGTTCAATACTTATTTTCCCCGCTGTATATTGCGATATATAAACTATAATACTGTAGAACCATTTCAGAACAGGTTACATAGACCCTTAGGAAAGCCACACTGCTAAATGTGTTTTTTTGTTTTAAAGAAATAAAGAAACTTATGTCAATTTGAGAACATTTATCATAAAACTTTAATTATACAATCCAATGTTGCAGATAAATAAAAGTATTTCCTTTTAAAGGGCACTTAGTATAAGTCCTTGGTTCTTAAATGTCACCCAAGTTGCAGAGAAAAAAGGTGTGTTTTTAGTTAAGGAACATACACTTATGGTGCGTTCACACCGGCCCAACCGTCAACGTCAGAAGAGGCAAGTTTACATATATGGTGGAGTGCGTCAGATAAACGTCAACGGCTCTGAGTCACTTTGTGAGCGTTATGAGCGTCAACTTTTCAAGCTTTTCGAGCGTTTCAGGCGTTGACGCTTGAAAAGCTAGAAAAGCTCAAAGTTGAGCTAGCTGAACTTTTGACGTTGATAACGCTCTTGAAGCGGCATGTCAACCAATCAGAGCGTCTCATCGTAGTGACGTACCTGAATGAAGCAAGGCGCGAGACAGTAGCGCTGGAAGCAAACCATTTGCAGCTCCTGGAGCAAATGGTTTAACTCCTCAAACTCAAAACACATCTGAAGAATGGGCTGTATCCACAAACGGAGTAAATAAAGCCAAGCCACTCTCTCTATATGATCCGCCATAGCTCAGAACATCCGATAACAAAGGAAGACCTGCCTTTGCGCTCTTTTTAACGGTCAAGCGTTACGAGCTTTAACGCGTATGCGCTCTGACTGGCAGGCGTGATGAGCTTCAACTTTCAGACGTCAAACTTGGAGCGTTATGAGCGTTGCTTGACGTTGACAAAGTGGCCGGTGTGAACGCACCAATATCAAAATACTTATGTTGCATTCACACCGGCCCAACCATCAACTTCATAAGTGGCAAGTTTATATGTAAAGTCTATGGTGGACGGGCGTCAGACAGACGTCAACGGCTCTGCGGCGCTTTGTGAGTGTTATGAGCGGCAACTTTTCAAGCTTTTCTAGCGTTTCAGGCGTTGACGCTTGAAAAGCTAGAAAAGCTCAAAGTTCAGCTAGCTGAACTTTTGACGTTGATAACGCTCTTGAAGCGGCATGTCAACCAATCAGTGTCTCATCGTAGTGACGTAAGACGTCACAGCACGTAGCCGGAAAGAAGCGGGATCAGCCAAAATGGAAGATAAATTAACCTCATCCAAACCTAGCTCCTGGAGCAAAAACTCACCAAACTCAGAACGCATCTGAAGAATGGGGTGTATCCACAAATGGTGGTGATGCACCCGACGTTGTCTAGATCTATGAAGTAAATAAATCCAAGCCACTGTCTCAATATGATCCGCCATAGCTCCGAACATCCGATAACAAAGGAAGCCCCGCCTTCGCTCTCTTTTTCGGTCAGGCGTTATGAGCTTCAACTTCAAACGTCAAATTTGGAGCTTCATCAGCGTTGCTTGACGTTGACAAAGTGGCCAGTGTGAATGCACCATTACAGTATTAACTCTTTCAATGCCATAGACGTTTATATATGTAAAAAAAATCCAAACGCTCAGTGCCATAGACGTACAGAGGTACGTTGAGCTTTTATTGGCTTATATACCGCAAAGCATTCTGGGGCAGATGCTCGCTGAATTTGAACTCATTACAGGGTGTACTTAGTCATATGATCCAGGAGAGTGCAGCGGTGCACTTCTCTAGATGAGAGCACCCTTATTTACCATGTAATAATGCCGGTTGGAGCGGGGGAGGAGCCATACACTCAGGACGAGACATACGTTGTATGAGGAAGCAGTTCAGAGCCTGTGAGCAGATTACAAACTAGTATAGAATTTATGGAATTGAGAAGGTTGTGGAGTTTATTACATGGATAAAAACCCTCCAGCGTGTCTACTGGATCTACCGGGAATGAGTATTGTGTCGAAGGTGGTATGTGCTCCAGCTCATCATTTTCGGACTTGTGATGTCTTCAGTTGGCTCTCCTGGCGATTCTAATGAAGCTGAGGTGGATTTATCCGACCAGTATCTGCTGTTAGGATCTTCTAAAGGCAGCAGTGACCAAAATAAAACGTTGCATAAAACCTGTGTTCATACACAAAGGAATGACCGTTGGGGGTGGGGGGTACGTGCCAGTCACATGTGCACACGCGCGAGCTCGTACACACAAACACAGAGTATCTGAATCAGAAATTTGCTGCTTTTTTTCTTATATTTTATTCAAATATTGAAATTGTCCATAAATGACTCTATTTATACGTAAAATAAATCAAAAGTACTTTTTTACTGTTGTTTTTTCACTTTCATTGAAACATGAAATATTTACATCGAAGTCACTGATCTGCTTTAAAAACCTCTTTACACAAAACGCTCTTTATCTCAGCTTTCAGTCCTGAAACGTGTGGATTTTCATAAAAGTTCCTCTTTTGTACTGCAGATTACTAAATAATAGAAAGAGGTAAAAACTTTTTTCTTTGCTTTTGAAAGAAGAAAGACGAAATTTTGTGCTGATGGTTTCAGAATTCACCGTCATAGGAGAAAATATTCTGTGGGTCTTCAAAAATCAGTATAAATGCTAGATATCTCTGGCACTGAAGGGGGTTAGAAATCTGAAAGTGGTTGGCACTGAAAGAGTTAACCGGGCAAAGAAAATTATTTTGTGTAATGCACAGACACTAAAAATAGAGACTTATTTCAAACCTGCAGCCTAAGGTAATGCATTTGGTTTTAATATAAGGAGTAACTTTTGAAAATGACTGTTGGATTGAGGTTTGGGTCAGTTCTTGTTCTGTCTGTCCTGCATTCTTCGTACTGGATTTTGTGGTTGGCTGCTGCATTGCCTCCTGGGACTGTTTGCAATATGTAATCTCTGCTTGTAAGATGGTCCTTCAGGTGTTATCGCTATAAATAGCCCGTCAGAAATGCGGGAGTCTTTCGGGAAAATTGGGAGAGTTGACGTATGGTGGTAGAACAGATGAGTCGTGTTTCTTCTCTTAGCTGGAACTTTTGCCCCGCACACTCTACAGAGTATATTTTGCTGCTGCTCGTCGAATGGATTAAGTCACAACCAAGTCCAAATTATAGAGTTATTTTTCACGAGCTTCTCTATTTCTCTGAGGGTTTCAGCTATGGTTATTCAGGTACCGGATTGTTTGGAGGAGTTGTATTCTTTCAATTTCCAAAGCCGAAAACACGTGAGTGGTGCCTTCAAATAAAACACTCCCAGTTAAATGTGTCAGACATTATGAAGCATATACGCCTGCTCAAAGGTAAGACTAACAGCTAACTGCTTACTGTATTGTCTAGATCTATGAACTTCAGGCAAGAACACAAATTGGACCAAAGTTATAATTACCATGGATGTCATTGCCAGAACATTAACCTACTCTCTAAACTAAGTTTAACAAGCTCTTTAGCTTTAGCCATCATAAGTTAACATGTTAGCTAATGCTGGCTACATTAGCTGCTGTTGTGTTGGGTGTAGTGTCCCCCACTTTATTTTTCATCAGTTTACAACAAAGTCGAACATTGTGCCCCAACAAGCAACTTTTAAAAATATTATTTTTATCTTTCATGAAGCATTCCATCCAGCCATACGTTTGAGCTAGACTCTGACCCTGAGCGAAAGGACAATGAAGATGATGAACATGATGAATTGCACATTCAAACCCTTGTTGATACGGGTGGAGTTTACTAATGCAAACAAAAACCACTTTCACCACAGATTCAAGCACATTACCATTAAAAATAAAAATTAAAGACACACTTTGAAGCTGTTCTGATGTTGGGAGAGGGTGTAAAGAGTTGTTTTGGTTAAAAACTGCTGGCAAGCAGACAGTTTACAGCCGTGCATGCTTCCCCCAACATCATGCACCCTGACAGTATCATACAGTGGGGCAAAAAAGTATTTAGTCAGCCACCAATTGTGTAAGTTCTCCCACTTAAAAAGATCAGAGAGGCCTGTAATTTTCATCATAGGTATACCTCAACTATGAGAGACAAAATGAGGAAAAAAAATCCAGAAAATCACATTGTCTGATTTTTAAAGAATTTATTTGCAAATTATGGTGGAAAATAAGTATTTGGTCAATAACAAAAGTTAATCTCAATACTTTGTTATATAGCCTTTGTTGGCAATGACAGAGGTCAAACGTTTTCTGTAAGTCTTCACAAGGTTTTCACACACTGTTGCTGGTATTTTGGCCCATTCCTCCATGCAGATCTCCTCTAGAGCAGTGATGTTTTGGGGCTGACGCTGGGCAACACGGACTTTCAACTCCCTCCAGAGATTTTCTATGGGGTTGAGATCTGGAGACTGGCTAGGCCACTCCAGGACCTTGAAATGCTTCTTACGAAGCCACTCCTTCGTTGCCCGGGCGGTGTGTTTGGGATCATTGTCATGCTGAAAGACCCAGCCACGTCTCATTTTCAATGCCCTTGCTGATGGAAGGAGGTTTTCACTCAAAATCTTACGATACATGGCCCCATTCATTCTTTCCTTTACACGGATCAGTCGTCCTGGTCCCCTTGCAGAAAAACAGCCCCAAAGCATGATGTTTCCACCCCCATGCTTTACAGTAGGTATGGTGTTCTTTGGATCCAACTCAGCATTCTTTCCCCTCCAAACACGACAAGTTGAGTTTCTACCAAAAAGTTCTATTTTGGTTTCATCTGACCATATGATGTTCTCCCAATCCTCTTCTGGATCATCCAAATGCTCTCTAGCAAACCGCAGACGGGCCTGGACGTGTCCTGGCTTCAGCAGGGGGACACGTCTGGCACTGCAGGATTTGAGTCCCTGGCGGCGTAGTGTGTTACTGATGGTAGCCTTTGTTACTTTGGTCCCAGCTCTCTGCAGGTCATTCACTAGGTCCCTCCGTGTGGTTCTGGGATTTTTGCTCACCGTTCTTGTGATCATTTTGACCCCACGGGGTGAGATCTTGCGTGGAGCCCCAGATCGAGGGAGATTATCAGTGGTCTTGTATGTCTTCCATTTTCTAATAATTGCTCCCACAGTTGATTTCTTCACACCAAGCTGCTTACCTATTGCAGATTCAGTCTTCCCAGCCTGGTGAAGGTCTACAATTTTGTTTCTGGTGTCCTTTGACAGCTCTTTGGTCTTGGCCATAGTGGAGTTTGGAGCGTGACTGTTTGAGGTTGTGGACAGGTGTCTTTTATACTGATAACGAGTTCACACAGGTGCCATTAATACAGGTAACGAGTGGAGGACCGAGGAGCCTCTTAAAGAAGTTACAGGTCTGTGAAAGCCAGAAATCTTACTTGTTTGTAGGTGACCAAATACTTATTTTCCACCATAATTTGCAAATAAATTCTTTAAAAATCAGACAATGTGATTTTCTGGATTTTTTTTCCTCATTTTGTCTCTCATAGTTGAGGTATACCTATGATGAAAATTACAGGCTTCTCTGATCTTTTTAAGTGGGAGAACTTACACAATTGGTGGCTGACTAAATACTTTTTTGCCCCACTGTATATCAACCATTTTGACATACAACAACCACATCCCTGACACTAAAGTCTTTTTACAGAAAAGCAAAGACGGCCCAGCCGGTCCCAGTAAACACATAGTTTACAGCCATGTGCTCGGCTCATACGTGATTCCACCCTGACAATCTATATTATGAAAGCTATGATTCTCTTCTTTCCGATGATGTAAACCATTTTGACATGCATTATCCACAGCACTGAATAAAACCTTTTTAACAAAGAAGCAAATACCTAAAGACTTTGCTTTTCCTACCTTTGACAGCTTTGTACATGTACAAAATCTGTAATTTCCATGTTGGTCTTATTCTATCCATTTCAGTTCCAGAGAATATAATCCAGCAAATTAATTAGGTCCACAATGCAGGATAGATCATCAAAGGCACAAAAACTGCAGAAAAGGTTTCCCAACTTGCGATCAGCTGCTACCACCTGCGATAACTAGCTAAAATTTGGAGATAGCACAGGATTTAGCCAAAATGACCCCACTTGTTAATACACCCATCAACAGAAAATTTTTACACTTGTACTTTTGGCATAAAGACTACAAACTCGCAGTGAGAAATAAAGACGAAGATTCACTCTGCATTTTACCTGAATTCCATGACCATGTTTAGCATTTTAAGGACAAGTCCCATTACATAATAGTTCAAAAACGTTATGAATAATAGAGAAAACTGAACGGCTTGAAAAATATGGCCAAAACTTTTTACAAAACTATCTCCACAACACATAGAGGGATAAATTTAAACTTTTATTGTGTGTCAGGAGTTCATCACAGTAATGGCTGGCAACTGCGGCTAATGAGATCCTCTTGGCTGTTGGCAACCACCAACCCAGTAGATAAAAGACAGTTACGCTCACCTCTCTACGCTCAGTCATTAATGCAGATCAATCCAAGAGCTCCTAATAATTGTCATTGTACAATCCCGTCAGCAACCATTCATGCCAAGCTACAGCTCTCAACTTAACTGCCTAGTAACGACCCTTTAGCCTCTGGCTACCCTCAACATTAGCGTTATTTATCCGCACCCCACACTTCTTCCGCCGCCCATGCCAAGAACTTTGCTCTCAATCGTTTCACCTCAAGTCGCGTGTGGACTGCTCTGCTACCCCAGAAGCTGCTGCTTTCCACTGAGCAGCATTACAGAGTGAGACTGATTACAAGAGGTCATACCTGAGTTAAACATGTCACTGTGGTCACATTATTTTGAGCTTTTTTCCAGAGTTCCAGAGTTAGTCCAACTCAGTTTCATTTGTCTTTTTATATTTTTTGTTGAACTGTTATTCAAAAGTAGTGTCATATTTTTATGTATGATTTTCAGCTAATTTTAAATTATTATGGTATTTATAGTTTCAATGTCTGGAGCTGTGGGGTTTTGTCACGGTCCCTTGTTGTTGAACTTTTGAATTATTTTTGTCTTGGTCTATCGTCAGAGTTTTTATGTTTAGAAATTGTGTGTCTTCTCCGGTATTAACAGTGTACGTTCCTTATATGGTCATCTCGATTCCTGTTCTTCACCTTTTGTCATTAGGTTATTGTCTGTAACTGTGTCTTGTTCTGATCCGACACTATTTAAGCTGAGAGCTGGCAGCAGCTCAGTGCCAGATCATTGTCCTTGTCCTGCTCTGTCATAGTTATCATCCTGAACCATATTCATAGTTATAGTAATGAGTCATTGTTGGCCATGGTTAAGAGTCGTCAATATATTCACTGTTTTGGACTTTGGAGTTTCTTCACTTGGGTTTTTGGGCACCTGCCAGCCTCCTCACAGTGAGTAGAGCCTTGGTTATCATTTTGGATCATTGCTCATGTTTGGTTTTGGACTTTTGGATTAACCCGGCTTGTCGCCCGCAGAGGACCTGCCTTGAGTTGTGTTTCTCTTTGATTTGTATTTCAATAAACTCTTTTTTTTAAGCCTGCCACTCCCTACCTCATTGCATTTGAGATCCACCACACTGGAGATTCCTGACATTCAAGTTATTTTTGTGATTATTGTGGATTTTTCTTTCTTTAATATCAATATCATTAATTTGTCCATGTCTGTATCTGTTTATTGAGATTACTGTACAAAAATTGATCTGTTTAGATTAAATGTATCCTTGCACTGCCTCCTTGTACAATTACTCAGAATACAACAGTGTGAGAATCAAAAATGTACTGGAGAGATGTTTATTTTGTCACAGAATATTGTGGCTTCAAATTCTCCCTCTGGCTGTGAAAAAGTAAATCAGTTTTTCTTCCTTGAAAGTACAGCTAATTACTGGCTCTTGCACAAGTCATTGTCACAGTTCTGGAACATCTTTAGCAATAAATGTTACTGCAGCCTCAGTGTCTTTACATCTGCTACAGTAAAATATATATATCAGGGTTTGGTTGTTGTGTAATAACTATTAATATTCATAGATTATTCATTTTAATACCTCTTAGGAAGCATTCCACAAAATATAAAATCAGTTTTAATGACAGCCCAATTTTTGTGTGTGCCTTGTATATAAACTAATTTGTTAAATGTTCATCTTATGGTGCTCTGTTTTCTGACATTTTAGGAAGAGAAGCTGGATGGGGAGAACCGCTACTTCTGTGAGAACTGTCAGGGTAAACAGAGTGCCACCAGGAGAATCAAACTGCACAACCTTCCTCCAACCCTCAATCTACAGCTCATGCGCTTTGTCTTTGACAGGTCAGCCCCAGAGTTTGAAAGCAGCTGTTGTCACAGGCTAAATGTTAGAAACATTTAGAACTTTTCCCTAAATATGAAGCTACAGTCAAGAATTTTCCTCTTTCCTGGAGTTGTGTATGATTTTTTTGAAATTCTATAAAAGTGATAGTGTGACTTGGTTTTGTCATATAATGTAGGAAAAACGTCATACTTTTTTCTTTTTCAAAGCCCCTCGTCCCTTAGGGACGCATTTTATTTTAAAAGATCGCTGCCCAGCATTAGCCAATAGCATTCTACATCTGCATAGTATACCTGTCAATCAACCAAGCGTGGGCACGCACTTATCCTGAGGAATTGCAACCATCTGGCGTTTACGAGTTGTTTATAATAATGCAAAGACACGTGAAATAGAAACAATTAAAATAAATAAATAAACATAAATTGTATAAATGTAACTTACCATGAAGTGTCCAACGGAACAAAGGTGGCGCGTGTGCATGTATGATTTTTAAAAGTGGAGCGTTTGTTCACCACTGTCTTTTTTAACCAGCTCACATGCACCCCATGTGCACACACATTCAAACACAAGATCTTAGTTTCTCCCCTGTCTTGACGTCAAACCGGCTGGAAGTGTCATATTTGAACACTGTTGTCTAATGCTGCCGCAAGCTTGCCCCGCCCCTCTCTCCCTCGTATTTACTCATTTAGTGCCATAGATGTCTATTTGCTGTCAAACTGAATCCGATCGCTCAGTGCCATACACTCACCGGCCACTTTGTTAGGTACACCTGTCCAACTGCTCGTTAACACTTAATTTCTAATCAGCCAATCACATGGCGGCAACTCAGTGCATTTAGGCATGTACACATGGTCAAGACAATCTCCTGCAGTTCAAAACGAGCATCAGTATGGGGAAGAAAGGTGATTTGAGTGACTTTGAACGTGGCATGGTTGTTGGTGCCAGAATGGCTGGTCTGAGTATTTCAACCATCTCTAGGGTTTACAGAGAATGGTCCGAAAAAGAAAAAATATCCAGTGAGCGGCATTTCTGTGGGCGGAAATGCCTTGTTGATGCCAGAGGTCAGAGGAGAATGGCCAGACTGGTTCGAGCTGATAGAAAGGCAACAGTGACTCAAATAACCACTCGTTACAACCAAGGTAGGCAGAAGAGCATCTCTGAACACACAGTACGTCGAACTTAGAGGCAGATGGGCTACAGCAGCAGAAGACCACACCGGGTGCCACTCCTTTCAGCTAAGAACAGGAAACGGAGGCTTCAATTTGCACAAGCTCATCGAAATTGGACAATAGAAGATTGGAAAAACGTTGCCTGGTCTGATGAGTCTCGATTTCTGCTGCGACATTCGGATGGTAGGGTCAGAATTTGGCGTCAACTACATGAAAGCATGGATCCATCCTGCCTTGTATCAACGGTTCAGGCTGGTGGTGGTGGTGTAATGGTGTGGGGAATATTTTCTTGGCACTCTTTGGGCCCCTTGGTACCAATTGAGCATCGTTACAACGCCACAGCCTACCTGAGTATTGTGTCCATCGTGACCATGTCCATCCCTTTATGACCACAATGTACCCAACTTCTGATGGCTACTTTCAGCAGGATAATGCGCCATGTCATAAAGCTGGAATCATCTCGGACTGGTTTCTTGAACATGACAATGAGTTCACTGTACTCAAATGGCCTCCACAGTCACCAGATCTCAATCCAATAGAGCATCTTTGGGATGTGGTGGAACGGGAGATTCGCATCATGGATGTGCAGCCGACAAATCTGCACCAACTGTGTGATGCCATCATGTCAATATGGACCAAACTCTCTGAGGAATGCTTCCAGCACCTTGTTGAATCTATGCCACGAAGAATTGAGGCAGTTTGAAGGCAAAAGGGGGTCCAACCCGTTACTAGCATGGTGTACCTAATAAAGTGGCCAGTGAGTGTAGACGTCTTGACGTCTTTACAGCTTTTCTCACTGAATTTAAAATCATTACAGACTGTTTTCAGTCATATGATTCAGGAGGGGGCAGTGGTGCACTTCTCTGGGTGAGATCACCCTTATTTACCGTGTAACAATGGGTGTGCAGCGGGGAGTCCCCCTTATGGGGACCAGGCTTCGGTCCCTACAAGAACCCTCGGACCCCAGAAAGATAGTAAAAGTCAGGAAACGGGTCCTCAGGAGGTCAGAAAAACAAGCCCCACACACACACACACACACACACACACACACACACACACAGAGTATTGGAATCAGAACGTTGCTGCTTTTTCAAAATATTTTATTTAAATGTTGAAATTGTCTAGAAATGACTTATTTTAGACATAAAATAAACTCAGGGAACAGTACTGGTAGTTATATGTAGTATGTATGTAGTTATTTTCATTCTCTTTCAGTTGATTCACGCGATACAACACATAGAGTATCAATCAATCAAATCATGTATGCTGTCATGGTACAGCATACATCCAAACCGTCCTAGCCTGTATCACCGATCGCAGTCCCACCAGGTCCCAAATGCTGTTTCTAGAAGATTTAGCCTACTGAGCTTGTCAGTATTGTAACAAAAATTGTAATAGTTATTAACAAATGTTTCTAACAGCATATTCTTGGTAATAGATTTTGTTTTTAGACAGTACTACTCAATATAGAACAAGCCCGTTCCATACAGTTCATTGAGCTCCACAGCGCCATCTGGTGGGGCCCGGCTCCACCGTTCCTTAACCCCATAACATCCACCTCTGTAGAGCTTGTGCACAAAAGTTTCCATACCTAAATTGCTGCCAGCTGTGGCTCTTAAGTTTTTAGGGTGACTGGTTGGCATAAAAATTATGTTTTGGACGTTTTTATTGAGAAGTAATGCTTTCCAATGATGTATAACTTGCCGGTATTGATGTAAAATTGACGCCCCCTATCGGCTGTATGCAAATGAATGACAAATCAACCCGAGTCCGCTACGGTGGCAAGCATCGGGTTAATGCAGAGATTCTACAGAACAGGTGGAAATTATAGACAATTAACAAGACATCCCGAATAAAGGAGTGGTTCTGCAGGTGGCGTCCACAGACTACTTCCCAGGTCCTATGCTTTCTGGCTGATGTTTTGGTCATTTTTTAATGCTGTCTTAGGATGTGTTCCCTTTATTTTTTGAGCAGTGTATAATGGTTACATATAATACCAAATAAAACCAGTGAATAAGTAAAAATTTTCATCATAACAATGTGATTCTGACGTTTTCATGGCTTAACGTTCACTGTGCACTGGGTGAAATGGTTGTACTTAGGGCCCAACCGACATGGGGGTCCAGGGTGATATCAGCAAAAAATTGCCGATATTTTCCAATATTTTTATTGATTTATTTTTGTCATATATGGGTTTCTGCATCTCCATCAATGAGAATGCCCAGTTAAAAATGTAAATAAATAGATAAACTTGTCTATTATTTACATTTTTTTGGAATCAGTAAATAATTCAGATAGTTCATGGTGTCTAACAGGTAGACATGAGCTTAAGAATGAGCTTAGAATGCAGTGTTTTAGGTTTCAGTAATATTTTTTAAATTTTTTCTGGTCGATGGATTTATCGGCCATTATAGGTCTTTAAGTCGGTATCAAAAAATCCATATCGGTTGGGCCCTAGCTATGATAAATATTAGCTCTTCTAAATCTGAGGCCATGGTTGTTAACTGGAAAAAAGTTGGACTTCTTCCTCCAGGTTCAGAGTGAGCATTTGCATGAAGCAGAGGAGTTCACTGCTTTTTTGTATTAAGAATAGTCAGGTGAAGTAGTTAAGGGATCTCATATGTATCCCGGTCACCACTGAAAGGTCCCACTGACCGCAGACCTCCTTGCAGAATATGGAATAAAATTGATCGATAAAATTTTATGTGACTGTTATGTTACTGTTCCCTGAAGGAGAGGAACAAAATACAACACAGAATATGGGATATCACGACCCAGCGTGGCCTGTCTGAAAACACCTTTAATCACGCCTTTAAGCAAAATGATGTGATGACAAGTGGCAGGCCCTGCCTGCATTTAAATTCTCATCATCACAGTCATTGCTCAGTCAGATGACTGCTTTTGACTGAGCCAGGCTAAACAGAAAAGGTGTTTTACCTCCTGCTGTTCTCCTTCAGGGAACAGTACTGGTAGTTATATGTAGTATGTATGTAGTTATTTTCATTCTCTTTCAGTTGATTCACGCGGTACAACACATAGAGTATCAATCAATCAAATCAATCAAAAATACTTTATTAATCCCCAAATGGAAATTAAGTGTTGTCGTAGCTCAGTTCTTCTTCAGGGAACCATTGTAGAAGGTTATAGCTGTGGGCAAAAAAGATCTCCTGTAGCGGTCTGTGCTGCAGATCTGAAGAAGCCTTTGACTGAAGACACTCTGCTGTTGAGTTACTGTGTTATGAAGAGGATGATGAGGGTTCTCCATGATGATTTTCATTTTCCGAACCATCCTCCTTTGGACAATCAACTCAAGAGACTCCAGATCAGTCCCCAGAACAGAACCAGCCCTCTTTATCAATCTGTTCAACCTCTTCATGTCACTTGCTTTGATGCTGCTCCCCCAACAGGTGACTGCAGATGTGATCACACTCTCCACAACAGACTTATAAAAGATCTTCAACATCTGGCTGCAAACATTGAAGGATCTAAGCTTCCTGAGGAAGTACAGTCTGTTCTGTCCCTTCCTAAAAATAGCATCACAGCTGTGTCTCCAGTCTGTTGTCCAGGTGAACACCCAGGTATTTATACTCCTCCACCACCTCCACTTCTTCTCCCATGATTGAAATGGAATGAAATGAAATGAAAAATACTTTATTTATCCCAGAAGGGAAATTCAACTGGAGATACAGAGAACAGCATGGCCTTCACTCTCCAGGCAGCCAAGGGTCACAGTGTGCCTGATCAGGCCAGCCAAGGTCACACAGGAGAATACATACAAATACATACATACATATACATAAGTACGCATCAGCCTGTGTGTTAGGAAAGAATATAAACCGGAAAAGAACACATTAGGGGAGATAGGTAAAAAAAATTCCTCTCACACAGCACCCACTGGGTGGCGCTGTTTGAGATTGAAAAAAAGCCTTAGCGGGGGACAATAAACGAGACATGTCGAGAACTTTTGTAGGGATGCGATCAGTGTGTGTATGCATGCAGAGAAGAGTCAAGGACACCATCTCTGGGCCAGAATCGATGTTATGTCTGTTGGCGTCCAGTGGACAGGGGCAGGGAGGGGCTGTGGTCCTCCGTACTCACTGCTCCAGGAGACTTTAGTACATTTGCCTTGAGGCCAGCCGAAACAAAAATAAGAGTGATTAGATCGAAGCAGAAGAATTTCAGCATCTCCTGGTGTCCATATGGTACACTTTTGTGGAGAATCCCAAACAGCCAAGTAAAACCAAATTACATGAAACAGCCAATCAATCACTCCTCCACATAGAACCGAACCTGCAGCTTCTCCAAGATGACACCCATTCTTCCAGTGAGATCCAACCACATCAGTATGTGATCCAGACCCCCGAGCTTTCTAGTCCGAGTGCTGCCAGATAAGGTTACATACTTTCCTTATTTTTCCAAATTTGTCAATACCTCAGGTGACTGCCAGCTCCAATCAGCAGGTTCCCACGTCAGTAATCCAAATAAATACGTCCTCCACCGACAAAGCGTGGGTCAAGTCCGAGCATGGTGGCTCCCCCTTCTCAAGCCTCAATTGTTGTAAAAAAAAAGTTTTCCTATGTGTAAGTGACCACGATACCAGATCCATATAAATTTCCAGTTCGTAGCAGCCAGTACAGAAGGCACAGAGACATGCAGACACGAGACAGAAGCAGGAAATGGGGGGAGGGTTGAAGAACATAAGGGAGAAGCTGCGAAATGCGACTGTCCTCGACATGAGCAAGACAAGAATCTATGTTGCTGCTCTTCCTAAAATCCACAATAATCTCCTTTGTCT
Organism: Pachypanchax playfairii; assembly: GCA_006937955.1. Taxonomy (NCBI): domain Eukaryota; kingdom Metazoa; phylum Chordata; class Actinopteri; order Cyprinodontiformes; family Aplocheilidae; genus Pachypanchax; species Pachypanchax playfairii. The sequence continues at coordinate 596,374 of SSNP01000190.1, forward strand.
TGTTCGCATTCAAGATGAGATGATTGTTTGAAGACCAGGACACAAGTTCACCAGTGGTCCACCAGTTCTCTGTACTCAGTGTCTTGTCCATCTCTGATCCAACCAACAACTGCAGAGTCATCTGAGTATTTTTGTAGATGGCAGGACTCTGACCTGTACTGAAAGTCTGAAGTGTACAGAGTCAAAAGAAATGGTGAGAGTACAGTCCCCTGTGGTGCTCTTATGCTGCTGATCACCTGGTCAGACGTACAACTCTTACAGCAGAACTAAGTAAGTTTTGCTCTCGCTCTCCCCCTACTGGTCCCCTGTGAAAGCTCACTGTCGTAACGTTCCCCCGCCGCCGCCGCAGACCCCCCCCTCACCCCCTCCACCCCGCCGCCGCCCCCCCAACAACAACGCGCAGAGAACGCTTTTGCAAGAAGAAAGAAAAACAAAACCAAGAAAATGTCTTGACAGGTGAGTATTATTGTCATCTTTGCGCTCCTAAGGGTGGCGTTGCTAACAACGGCAAGGGCTTCATGCTTGTATTTATGTATGTGTGTGTGAGTGCTGTAAAGCAGGTTTGTTCTCGCGAGATTAGTCGGGTCCGATCCACTGAAAGTTGCAAGTGCTGCTTTCAGGACACAGACCCCGGAGGGAGGGGAGGGACCCACGAATCACGCCGCCAAGTCCTTGTTTACCCCCACAGGGACTCTAGAAAACATTTATTGAGGTGAAAAAACTTGCTTAGTTCTGCTTTAAGTTTCACATACTGTGGTCTGTTTGTGAGGTAGTCCTTAATCCAGGTGATTGTGGAGGCTTCCACCTGTGTCTTCTGGAGTTTTTGACACAATAGCGCAAGCTGAATTGTGTTAAAGGCACTGGAGAAATCAAAAAACAAAATCCTCACAATGCTGCCTACTTTGTCAAGATGACAGTGGGTTCCACCCCAACTCCACGGCGATAAGCAAACTGCATTGGGTCTTGAAATGTGCTTGTTTGCCTATTTAGGTGGACCAACACGAGTCTTTCCAAGACTTTCATGATTTGGGATGTTAGGGCAACAGGCCTGTAGTCTTTAGGGGCCAGTGGGTGGGATGTTTTTGGTACTGGAACAAGGCAGGATGTTTTCCATAAAACTGGTACCTTCTCCTGGGTGAGGCTGAGGTTGAAGGTACGCTGCAGAATTCCACATAGCTGATTTACACAAGCTTTTAGGACTCTGGGGCTTACACCATCTGGACCAGCTGCCTTGTTCCTGTTCAGTCTCTCCAGCTGCTTCTTCACCTGACTGCTAGATACAGACAGGCGGGAGGTGGTGGCAATGGGGACACCAGCTTCCTATGATGTTGGATATGATGGAAAAGCACCAGAAACAGCATTGACTGAGATAGAAGGTGAGACAGTTGACATGTGACAGGGAAGCTGTGGATAAAGGGATGGTGGGAGGTCTATTTGGCTTGCAGCAGGAGAGGAAGATGTTGGGCTTGTTTCTAAACTGAACCTGTTGAAGAACATGTTCACTTCATTAGCTCTATCCAGACATCCATCCAAGTGATCCTCCTTCAGCTTAAAACCTGTGATCTTCTTCATCCCTGAGCACACATCTCGTATATTGTTTTGCTGGAGCATGTTCTCCAGTTTTTTCCTGTACACCTCCTTGTTGTTTCTAATCTTGATTTTTAATTTTTTTTGTACACTTTTCAGTGATCCAGTGTTTGTTATTGGGGAAGCACTTCACTGTTCTGGTGGGGATGATGTTGTCCACACAGAATTTTAAATAGTCAGTCACACACTCAGTCATAGCATTGATGTCCTTTCCATGTGGCTCACAGAGTGCATCCTAGTCGGTAGCCTCAAAACATCCTGTGACCACCTCCTCACAGTAGTTTTGATCCCAGGTTGCCTCTGGACAATGGGTTTGTATACTGATCAGAGAAAAACAAGATTATGGTCTGCCTTGCCAAGAGCAGGCCGTGCAAAGGACCTGTATGCATCCCTGACATTTGCATAGAACAAGTCCAGTGTTTTGTTTTCTCTGGTGGAGCAGCTGACAAACTGTTGAAATGCTGGCAGTGTAGAGGAGAGAGAGGCATGATTAAAGTCTCCAGATATAGCCACAAATGCATTTGGGTGCTGTGTTTGTAGCTTAGCAACAGTTGATCCAATGGTGTCACATGCAGACTTGGCATTAGCAGATGGTGGAATGTAAACTGCTACTATAATCACACAGGTGAACTCCCTTGGTAGGTAATATTGCCATGGTGACGCATCATAACAAGTGGTAAAAAGGCAAAAATCATGCTAAAAAAACTCTCAATCAGCACAGCACCCAAATCAGAACAAAATAAAGTATCTCAGAAACAATATTTCAAAAGAAAAAACCATCAAGAAACAGTCAAAAAGAACAAAAAATGCTAGCAACGTCACAGAGCTACTCCAACAAGCTGCCACAAGTTGTAGCGCTATTCCGGAATGGACATGTATGCATACCCCACAAAGCAGACATCGACATGAGAAAAATGTAGCGGGTTAGTCTGAACACTTCAATCCAGTTGAAAAAACAAACAAAAAACAGAGTGGGACAGAAGGGGCTGTCACGTCCAGACAATAAAACCAAACAAAAGTGTCTGGCGAAGACCAACTGGCTGCAACAAAGATGTCTCTCACAGGAAACCCTTTAATTGGAGCCCAGGATGCAGCCACATTTCTTGTAGAATGTGCTCTCATACCATGAGGTTAAGGGAGATACCTGCTGTTGTAAGCAAGAGAAATAACCTCCACAAACTAATTAGAGAGCCTCTGGCTGGACAAAGCCTTGCGTCTACCTTAATTGGAAAAACACAAACAGCTGATCACACAACCGCACATCCTGAGTGCAGTCGATGTAAAGGTTGATAAGCACCTGGTGTCACACCATCAAAACTGACATGATAGGCAGAGATAGCAGCCAAGTAAGCCTTAATTGTGGAGAAAGATAGACCCTTGTCCATCCACTCCTGTAGGAAGTTTAAGACATCTACAATGTAGCACTGGAAAGGAGCAGTGTTTTTGGTCTGATTCCAGTGCTTGAAACCCCATCATTTATAGGCATATATGCCCTTAGTGGAAGCTGCTCTGGCACTCTGGTCGCAACCACGTCCAAAGGGAGTCCTCTAACTGACAAGCTGGACCTCTCAGCATGCAGCATTCACAAATCTGGCCAGCCTGAGACAGGAGATCCTGGTGGCCAGGAAGCTTCCAGGGTTCCGCTACTAACAAGCTGATTATTTCCACATACCATGACTTGCTGGCCAATGAGGCACCACCAAAATCAAGGACAGGCCCTATCTGTATACCTACTCCAGCACTGGCAGAATCATTTCCACAATGTGTTAGGGTTCAGCCAGTGCATCCACTCCCAGTGGAGCATTGTGATCTTTTATTGAGAAGAACATGGGACAGTGGGTGTTGTAATTGGCCTGACAAATCGCTGCCAAATCTGAGCAACCACTCATGGGTACAGCATCCATTCCCACACCACTGGACAGCAGATCCGCCCCCACATTCAGCAACCCAGGGATATGAGTTGCTGTGATGGAGAGCCTATCAATCCATTGTACAGCAGCTTCAGGCCAGTGGCTCTCACGTCCCACCTAATGAAGACACTAGAGAGACTGATCCTGGGACACCTCCGCTCTGCTGTGGGCCCAGTGATGGACCCGCTGCAGTTCGCGTACCGTTTTGGTATTGGAGTGGAGGATGCCGTCATCCACCTGCTTCACCGCTCTCTCACTCATCTGGAGAAACCTGGCAGTGCTGTGAGGATTCTGTTCTTCGATTTCTCCAGCGCTTTTAACACCATCCAGCCGGGGCTCCTGAAGGTGAAGCTGGAGAATGTTGGGGTGGACTACAACCTGGCAGACTGAATCTTGGACTATCTCACAAACGTGCTCCAGTTTGTGAGAGACCGGGACTGTGTCCGGACCTGCAGTGTGGGGGTGCCTCGGGGCACGGTGCTCGCGCCCTTCCTCTTCACCCTCTACACTGCAGACTTCAGACACAACACGGACAGCTGTGTCCTTCAGAAGTTCTCTGATGACTCTGCCATCATCGGACTCATCACGGATGACGATGACGCTGAGTACAGAGGACTAACGCAGGACTTTGTAGACTGGTGTCAGCAAAACCATCTTCTCCTCAACGCCGGGAAGACCAAGGAGATGGTGGTGGACTTCCGTCGACACCACTCTACTCCACCCGCACCAGTGAACATCCAGGGAAAGGACATTGAGAGAGTGGACTCATACAAGTACCTGGGTGTTCATCCGAACAATAAGCTGGACTGGACTCACAACACAGACGCACTTTACAGAAGGGGCCAGAGTCGTCTCTACCCCCTGAGGAGGCTCAGGTCTTTTGGAGTAAGAGGGCCACTCCTGAGGACCTTCTATGACTCCATGGTGGCATCAGCGGTCCTGTACAGCATGGTCTGCTGGAGCAGCAGCATCACAGAGAGGGAGAGGAAGAAGCTGAACAAGATCATCAGGAAATCCAGCTCAGTCCTTGGCTGTCCTCTGGACTCGGTTCGGGAGGTGGTGGACAGGAGGGTCCTGGCCAAACTCAGGTCAATGCTGGACCATGAGTCCCACCCCCTGCAGGAGACTCTGTCAGCTCTAGAGAGCTGCTTCAGTGACAGACTAATCCACCCTCGCTGTGTGAAGGAGAGGTTTTGTAGATCTTTCCTTCCTGCTGCTGTTAGACTTTACAATGAACATTTCTAAACTGCCATGTGCAATACACAAAACGGACACGTATATTACTTTCCATATTGTATATATTTTTAATTAATTAATGCATACACGTCTTTATTCATTTTTTAAACCTTCTGTGTTCTGTCGTATAATGAGTGTTGCAACACCGGAATTTCCCCCATTGTGGGACAAATAAAGTATTTCTTATCTTAAAGGGACTTAAGGCAAGATTTGTGAAAAACTACACATGCATTTCCAGTTTATTCAATGCTAATGGGTCATGAAGCATTAAAAACCCAAAATAACGAGGCTTTCCGCATATATGTCTGTTGCCTTGGAAACGCTGTGTGCTACATAATGCGCTGCAGTTTGACGTCTGAATTTCCTGCGCAGTTGTAGGGATGTGACGTAAATTGACGCTGCATGCGCGTTGCCGACAGCTCTTGAACAGGAAGTACATGGCCGACGTGGACTTGGATTCAAACACTGAAGGTATACTTATGGATGTTTCTGCAGCCATCAAACGACCTGCATCCACTCTCACCTCCCAAAAAAGTGGCACCACGAAGAAAAAAAAGACTTTATCAGCGGCATCTCGTGAGTCTAAAAAAAATATGACCGAAGCCGGGCAGGCACCCGCATAAATATTGGATATGCGTTCGGTTCATGGAGGGAACTTCAGCTGCATTTGGGAGTGAAAACGGATGCTGACATGGCTCATTTCCTTGTGACCAGGTGAGAAAACATTATAGGTCGTGTTTAGAGCTTGATACAGTATGAAAATGATGAGATCAAATCAAATAACAGAGTGGAGAGACCTGACGTGAAGTATGTTAGCCTCCCCGGTGCAGTGCTGTGAAGACTAACAGTCTGTAAAGTGTCTGTGCGCGCTCCCGTGCCGGCTTGGCTGCTGGCTGCAGTTAGCCACAGCACCTGTCGCGACAGCACTGAGTCAGATTTTGTACAGCTGCCTTAAGTTCCTTTAAATATGTACTCCATAAGTATAAGTACTCCATAAAATAAATGGAAAAAAAAGGAATGGAATAAGTTGCATCGAGTGAATCAACTGAAAGGGAACCAGAAGCACACTTTGGTGTTATTGCTGAAATGGGTTTTATTACATTATGTTTCTGTTGTTTTTGGTCGTTTTTTTTTTTTTAGGCAAACCGGTCTTAAGAAGAAGCTTAACACTTTCATCAGTTTTCCAGAGCAGCTGGATATGGGAGCATTACTAGAAGACAAACAAGGTATTAATTTGTACCATACCATATTTATTTATATAGCACTTTCTACACAACCATACGGTCAACCAAAGAACTTTACAGGAAAACAGAGATAAAACAAATATCAAGATGCATAAACAAGATTCTTAAACAATAAAACAATGGATGCTTAAACAATAGAAACAAATAAACAGAAACAACAGAAGCTGGTAAAAACAGTAGAACTGAAAAAAACAAGTATCAAAATACTTAAGCAGTAAAACAAAATAGAAACATACAGCAGAGCCATTAGAGGCCAAATAAAATCAGGATTATAGATTGCAGAGAAAGGTGTAAAACAGAACTTAAAGAGGCCATTTCACAAAGATTTCATGACTTTGTGATTATTTCTTAAGTATTAACCTGTATGTAATATGAAACATACGTATCTAAAAATTGTTAGGAAACACTTATTAACATACCTTTCAATCTGTCTCCGTGACGATTTGTCAGGCTTCTAGCTGTAACCCATTAATATTCATATTCAATATGTGAATTTCCCTGACTTAGTTACAGTGGGGCAAAAAAGTATTTAGTCAGCCACCAATTGTGTAAGTTCTCCCACTTAAAAAGATCAGAGAGGCCTGTAATTTTCATCATAGGTATACCTCAACTATGAGAGACAAAATGAGGAAAAAAAATCCAGAAAATCACATTACCTGATTTTTAAAGAATTTATTTCCAAATTATGGTGGAAAATAAGTATTTGGTCAATAACAAAAGTTAATCTCAATACTTTGTTATATAGCCTTTGTTGGCAATGACAGAGGTCAAACGTTTTCTGTAAGTCTTCACAAGGTTTTCACACACTGTTGCTGGTATTTTGGCCCATTCCTCCATGCAGATCTCCTCTAGAGCAGTGATGTTTTGGGGCTGACGCTGGGCAACACGGACTTTCAACTCCCTCCAGAGATTTTCTATGGGGTTGAGATCTGGAGACTGGCTAGGCCACTCCAGGACCTTGAAATGCTTCTTACGAAGCCACTCCTTCGTTGCCCGGGCGGTGTGTTTGGGATCATTGTCATGCTGAAAGACCCAGCCACGTCTCATTTTCAATGCCTTTGCTGATGGAAGGAGGTTTTCACTCAAAATCTTACGATACATGGCCCCATTCATTCTTTCCTTTACACGGATCAGTCGTCCTGGTCCCCTTGCAGAAAAACAGCCCCAAAGCATGATGTTTCCACCCCCATGCTTTACAGTAGGTATGGTGTTCTTTGGATCCAACTCAGCATTCTTTCCCCTCCAAACACGACAAGTTGAGTTTCTACCAAAAAGTTCTATTTTGGTTTCATCTGACCATATGATGTTCTCCCAATCCTCTTCTGGATCATCCAAATGCTCTCTAGCAAACCGCAGACGGGCCTGGACGTGTCCTGGCTTCAGCAGGGGGACGCGTCTGGCACTGCAGGATTTGAGTCCCTGGCGGCGTAGTGTGTTACTGATGGTAGCCTTTGTTACTTTGGTCCCAGCTCTCTGCAGGTCATTCACTAGGTCCCTCCGTGTGGTTCTGGGATTTTTGCTCACCGTTCTTGTGATCATTTTGACCCCACGGGGTGAGATCTTGCGTGGAGCCCCAGATCGAGGGAGATTATCAGTGGTCTTGTATGTCTTCCATTTTCTAATAATTGCTCCCACAGTTGATTTCTTCACACCAAGCTGCTTACCTATTGCAGATTCAGTCTTCCCAGCCTGGTGAAGGTCTACAATTTTGTTTCTGGTGTCCTTTGACAGCTCTTTGGTCTTGGCCATAGTGGAGTTTGGAGCGTGACTGTTTGAGGTTGTGGACAGGTGTCTTTTATACTGATAACGAGTTCACACAGGTGCCATTAATACAGGTAACGAGTGGAGGACCGAGGAGCCTCTTAAAGAAGTTACATGTCTGTGAAAGCCAGAAATCTTACTTGTTTGTAGGTGACCAAATACTTATTTTCCACCATAATTTGCAAATAAATTCTTTAAAAATCAGACAATGTGATTTTCTGGATTTTTTTTCCTCATTTTGTCTCTCATAGTTGAGGTATACCTAGGATGAAAATTACAGGCCTCTCTGATCTTTTTAAGTGGGAGAACTTACACAATTGGTGGCTGACTAAATACTTTTTTGCCCCACTGTAGGTTAACAAACTAGCCTATGAGAGCAAGGCATACTGTTTCCTGCCCGGCTGCACATGGCAACATCAGACGTCATATCTTCTGGTTTGTTACGTCTTATGCTCCAGCTTTTAGCCAACAGCAAGCTAGGCCTGGTTTCAACTGCGGGAGCTGCCGAATACAAACTAGCAAAGGAGATGTGATGAAACAGATACAGGCTTATTTTGCTTTTGGTTCTTTCTAAACTCAGGCTTCTTGAGAGGTGTATTACCTGTAGCTGACATGTTTCGGCGTGTTTACTTCCGCCTTCTTCAGAGCTGTTGTATCTGTGGATGTTACTTCCTTTTATGAGCAGGAAGCAGGGGAGAATGTCGCCCCCTGCTGCCCGCTTCTTCCCTGGTGATGATGGAATCCCAGCTGTCGTCCAACAAGTAGACTCCATCATCCCGGTTCATGGTGCTGTGGCTGCGTCTTCTTATTTCAGTCGCCTCTTTTATTCATTTTTTGTATTTTGTTGTTCTGTGTTGATGAACCTTGTGTGCTCCCAGTCCATGATGTGGTTTTTTCTTGTGCAGTGGTCTGTGACGGCTGATTTTTTATTGTAGTTTCTGCTTCTTGTTTTGTTGCTCTTGTGTGTCTTCGTTTTGTTTCTTTCTCGCATTCTTTCTATTTTCTGTGTGTTGAGTTGACGTCCTGTTTCTACTATGTATGTTTTATTGCACAATTTGCATGGGATCTCATAGATAATGCCGCCTTTTTTATCATATGGTATTTTGTCCTTTGGATGCACCAGTTTTTGTTTTATTGTCATATTTGGTTTCGTTGGTATGTTGATGTTGTATGTTTTCATCACAGTCATTATTTTCTCTGTTGTTCCTTTAATGTATGGGAGGGTTATGACGGGTTTTGGTTCTGGTTTCTCTGTCCCTTTCGTCTTCCTGGGTGGTCTGTTGTTTGTTTCCTTGTTTGCATCTTGTTCTCCTTTTTTTAACGCCCAGTTTGGGGAGCCGCAGGTTTTTAGTGCGGTTTGTATGTGTTGGTTCTCCCGTTTCCGGTCTTGATCTTCTGTTATTATTGCCCCTTTTCCACCGACACATCAGCACGGCGCGCTTGGTACAGTATAGCGCAGATCCACTCGCTTGAGGCGGTGGAAACATAAAGCGGATGTAAGTGGGAATATGGGCGTGCCCATCTGGCTATGAAAAGTGGCGCAAAAGTCTTTGTCCGTGACGTAGCAACAACAACAATGGTGGATATCCGTGTGTTTTTGTACTTTGCACTCTGTCTGTGGTTCATTTTGGTTGGTTTGACTTTTGGTTCTTGTGGAGGAAGTCGCCATTGTCCAAAGTCAATTGTATTTTAAAATAAAATATTTGTATGGTTGCTGGGAGTTTTTTTTAAAGCCTTTTGCGGGAGCGCTTCTATATCACACCACGTGGACACCACACACAGCTGGGCCAATCAGGGGCTATCACTACGTAGGTAGTGGTGTCACTGGTAGCAGTTTACTGGACCAATCAGTGGACAGGTGGGCGTGTGGGTCCGCTTTGGGCCGCTTCGGACCACCGAGGAGGTGAGCTGAAAAAAGAGGCCGGGTTGGCGCGGAATGACGCGGTTAAAGCAGAACTAAGTAAGTTTTTTCACCTCAATAAATGTTTTCTAGAGTCCCTGTGGGGGTAAACAAGGACTTGGCGGGGTGATTCGTGGGTCCCTCTCCTCCCTCCGGGGTCTGTGTCCTGAAAGCAGCACTTGCAACTTTCAGTGGATCGGACCCGACTAATCTCGCGAGAACAAACCTGCTTTACGGCACTCACACTCACGTACATAAATACAAGCATGAAGCCCTTGCCGTTGTTAGCAACGCCACCCTTAGGAGCGCAAAGATGACAATAATACTCACCTGTTGAGACATTTTCTTGGTTTTGTTTTTCTTTCTTCTTGCAAAAGCATTCTCTGCGCGTTGTTGTTGGGGGGGCGGCGGCGGGGTGGAGGGGGTGGGGGGGGTTGGGGTCTGCGGCGGCGGCACGTTACGACAGTGAGCTTTCACAGGGGACCAGTAGGGGGAGAGCGAGAGCAAAACTTACTTAGTTCTGCTTTAAGACCCGAGAAAGGCGATGGAAAAGGGTCCGAAGGGGGCTAAAGTGAACCGAGCCGCACCGTGTTCTGTCGGTGGAAAGGCGGCATACGTTGGCTCTGTGGTACAGTGTTCTGATAACTGACATTTTGTGTATTATGGGATGTTCTGAGGTCCATAGCAAGTATTGGTCTGTGTGTGTTGGTTTTCTGTATGTGTTTGTTTTTAGTGTTCCGTCTGGCTGTCTGGTTATTTTCATGTCCATGAATGTTATACTGTTGTCTTTCTCTTCTTCGTATGTGAACTTGATATTGTTGGTTTCATCCATATTGTTCAGATGCTTTGTTAAAGTTTCTGTTTGTCCCCTGGGTATTATTTCTATTATGTCGTCCACGTTTCCAAAGTTTTATGTTGCAGTTCGAAGGGGATGTTGATATTGCTTTTTGTTCCAAGTCCTCCATAAAAAATTCACATAGGGTGGCTGATAGTGGGTTTCCCATGGCAAAACCTTCCAACTGTTTGTATATGAGTCCATTTTATGTGAAATAGGTGGAGTCTGGTACCAGTTCTATTAGGTGTATTAAGTCTTCCGTTGTTAAATTTGTTCTTTTCCGTAGGGTTTTGTCCTGTTTGAGTCTGTGTTTAACTATGTCGATGGTTTTGTGGATGGGAGTTTTTGTAAAGAGTGAAGTGACATAATGTGAAATTAAAATCTCATTGTCTTCTGTTGTTGTCTTTTGAGTTCGTTGGCTAGTTCTGTACTATTTTTATAGTGTTGGTCTGTTTTGCCAAGTAGTGGACTGATGATCTTGCTTATTTTTTTGGCCATGTTGTATGTGGGAGATCCTATGCTGTCAACTATTGGTCTTAATGGGATGTCTTTTTTGTGTATTTTCGGGGTTCCGTATATCCTCGGGATTATGTTCGCTGTTGGGATCCAGCATTTGTACGTTGCTTCTGTTATTTTTCCATTGTCTTGTAGTGTTTTCCGGGATTTCCTCATGTTCTTCTTAATCTCTTCTGTTGGGTCTTTTTTTATTGTTTTGTATGTGTTTTTGTCTTCCAGCATTTTTTCCATCTGTGGTTCGTATTTGTCTTTGTCCATAATCACTGTGGTTCTTCCTTTGTCAGCTGGTAAAATGATGATTTGTTCGTTTTTGGCTAGTGTTGTGATGGCTGCTCTATTTTCTTTTGTGATATTTCTGTTTTGTATCTCGCTGTTTTTTAGTTTTCCCACAACGCGGTTTCTTAGTTCGGCTTTCTTGCTTTCGTCTTTTATGTGTTGATGTGCTAATTCAGTTGCTACTATGAATTCTTCATTTGGTGTCCTTCTTGGTGTTAGGGTGTAATTTAATCATTTTTTCAGTACATTTTCTTGTGTTTGTGATAATTTGTATTGTGAGAGATTACTTATCCACGTGTTCAGTGTGTTGGAGTCTTACTTTTTGGATCACAGCTGGGACTCCATCATCACCAGGGAAGAAGCGGGCAACAGGGGGCAACACCGCTCATAAAAGAAAGTAACATCTACAGAAACAACAGCTCTGAAGAAGGCGGAAGTAAACACGCCGAAACATGTCAGCTACAGGTAATACACCTCTCAAGAAGCCTGAGTTTAGAAAGAACCAAAAGCAAGAGGATTTTTAACACTCAGTAAGAACCTACCTCAAGATGTCAGATACAGGCTGTTCGAACTCGGGAAAACTCAGGTTATTGGCACCTGCGTAGTTTGAGAGAGAAAAACTGAAAGAGAAGTTGTTGACCTGTTTTCACACTCACTATGAAGGTAAGAACACTTGTGGAGCTAAAATATTAAACAGAAACCGCAGAAAAACAGTTTTTAATGGAATGGCCTCTTTAAAGAATTCTCAGATCTGGATGGAAAGGCTTAAGCATGGTCAAAGTGGGACCCTAAAAAAAGTTTATAATGAAATTTTTTGATAAGGTAAGCCCTGCCCACTTAGAACTGGAAGTTTCAAGTTTATTTATTTATAAAGCGCCAGCTCATGACAAAGTCATTTCAAGTCACTTTACAGAAAAATTAATCAATTATTAATAAAACATTTCCTGTCTAAGGAACCAGTCGATTGGGTTGAATTGTTTATTCAGTTCAATCCCCCATCCAGAGCAAGCACGATTGGTGACACTGGCATACAGTTCTCTTTTAAAAGACAGAAACCTCTGGCAGAACCCGACTCAGGATGGGCGGCCTTCTGCTTGAGCCAACTGGGGTCTGAGCTGACAGGAAAGAGACTCAGACAAACACCGATGGATTTGGGCCAGTTGTCATTTCTATAGAAAGAGAAACAGTTAATGGCAGCAAAAACAATCAATACAAAAATGGAGAGTAAAGAGAGACAGCAGAGTGAAGAAATGTGGTCAGTATGTCCTCCGGCAGTCTAAGCCTATAGCAGCATAACTAAAGGGAAAGCTTAGGAGAGCCCAAGCTAACCCTGACTATAGGATTGTGTAAAAAGGAAAGTTTTAATCTATTCTTCAAGCTACACAAGGTGTCTGCCTCATGGATAAAAAGTGGAAGCTGGATCCACAGGAGAGGAGCCTGATAACTAAAAGCTCTTCCTCCCATTCTACTTTTAGAAACTCTAGGAACTTCAAGCAGACCTGCAGTCTGAGAGCAAAGTGCTCTGTTAGGAAAATATGGAACAATAAGATTTTTAAAATAAGATGGAGCTTTGTCGTTCAAGGCCTTATAAGTCAAAAGTAAAATTTTAAACTTTATTCTGGATTTCACAGGGAGCCAGTGAAGTGATGCTAAAACAGGAGAAATGTGATGATTAGAACATCCTAATAATAAAGAATTATAATAATCAAGTCTAGAAGTAATAAATACGTTATAAAGTTTCTGCATTACTTTGATTGAGAATGCTCCTTACTTTAGCAACGTTACGCAGGTGGAAGTAGGCCGAAACTGTCATTTTTTTGCTCTTAGATTCCATACTCTGGCCTGCTTTACCAAAACCACAAGGATCAGGATCAGGAATCAGCCAAGGAGTTGGTCTAACATAATATAAAAAAATTAGGTTTCTAAGTTTTAAGGCGTGACCAAAAATGTTATGCCAAAGTTTGATGTCTCACCATCAACATACTTGTTGCTGTAAAATCCACATTCATGATCAGAACAGGATTAAACTTCATAGGATGAATCTCTGTAAAGACTAAGCACACCTCAGTAGATGAATCATACGGGCATGGCTAATTGCACCCCCTTTCTATCTATTTTAAGCCTTTAAATTCTGGCGCAAATGTGTGAGGGCAACTCATCGCCGGTTTCAAGTTTAATTAGGCCCGAGCACCGAAGGTGGTGCAAAAGCCTATTGTATCCTTGCTGTTTCTTATTATTTTTATTTCTTAGGAATCAAAATTTGGATTATTGGAGGTCTTAACATACCAAAAAAATCAGGAAATTTTGGCTTCCCCCCACAAAAATTGCAGCCTTTTCTAGGTGTTAAAAATGGGTGGAGCATACTATATACAGCAACATCATTTGAAAGTGCCTGTTCTACTACTTTTATGTACAGCTTTGACATTTGGTGACATACAACAGTATGGGTAAGAAGTTTTGTACACTCATGTAAAGTCCCTGGCGCGACAAAAAAGTCTCTTGTCCCATGTCCTCTTTATTACAGAAAGTCAGCCATCTTAATGAGATTGTCTAACACTGTAGATAAAATTAGGGCTCTAAGTTTGAAGGTGTGGCCACATTGGCACGTCAAAGTTTGATGTCTCGCAGTCAACATATTGGTTGCGCTTTTCTAGTCATTCAGACCACTCAGAGTGCTTTCATGCTTCAAGTTTTTACATTTCCCCATTCACCCAATCCGAAACGTAAATCGAGGGAGAAGGGAGGGACTGACACTCATACAACCCGATATGCAAATTGGAGGCTATATGGGGTTCATTGTCTTGCCCAAGGACACTTCGACATGTGGTGGTGGTAGCCGGGATCATTCCGCCAACCTTCTGATTGGAAGATGACTGCTCTACCCACTGAACCACAGCTGCCCCAGTTTATCCCAATTTGAATCACCTAAAAACAAAAGGTCAGGGCATCAGATATTTAAATGTAACAATGCAATACAGAGCCCTTTAAGATGAGAAGTACAGCGTTGCTCCAGTTCCAAAGAGTATAGTAAACTTTTTCTAGTGATGTTCACAGCTTGCTAATGTTTATATTTTGCCAAGTAGAAGATTGTGCTTTCTTAATATTACTACATATTTTTATTTAAAAAACAATATCTTTAGTTCATGACCCTGAAATATGACATGTTGCAGATGTTTTTTCATGCTTGGACTGCTTCTTTAGACCACAAGTACATCTATGAACTGAGTGCAGTGCTAATCCATCGGGGAATCAGTGCCTATTCAGGCCACTACATCGCCCATGTGAAGGATGCTCTTACTGGTGACTGGTACAAATTTAATGATGAGGAAATAGAGAAAATGGAAGGAAAGAAGCTGCAGCTTGGCATTGAGGAGGACATTGGTGAGTAGTGTTAATTAGACACTGTAGAGTCACACATTGCTGAAAGTCTTGCATTATTTTTAACAATAGTCAAAAATAAATAGTCGACAAAAATGAGATAATTTCATGACAAAATTAAATCAGCTGAAATTCAGCCAAGAATTTGATTTGTTGACAGGCATTTTTACTGAGATAGAGGATAAAATAACATTGAGTTATTTTTATTATACACACTGGCTGCATGTTTGTGGATAAAAAAACTGGTCTTCATGTTTGGGTCACTAGGTGAGATGGTAAAGTCCCAGTCACGAAAGCCAAAGTGCAGTAAAGGCTATCACTGCTCTAGAAATGCTTATATGCTGGTGTATAAACTCCTGGGTGACAAGAATCTGGAGCCCTCCTTGACCAGTGTTGACCTGCCAGGTAAGTAGCTGAACTTGTGTTTCTATTAAAAATATTCCTTTCAAATGTTTTTTCCATTTTCCATACTGTATTTTATTTGCATCAAAGAATTAAAGGTGGTAAAGAGGATTTTGCCCCAAATGAAAAGCTCAACAATTGTTTGTCGTTTTTTGAATAGTGCGCATGCATTTTAGCCCCCACCCCCCACCCCACTTCCCCCAATTGCCTGAAACGCCTAGGAGTCAGAAATTTGAGGATGAGTCTCCCCTTGTTCGTTTACTCCAAGCATCGCTGGAGTTTTTTCTGGAACTACTTCAACTTTGTTTCTTTGTACATGTTAGACTCAGTGGTAAAGGGTCGTTTATTGTTACTCTTCCTTATTTCTTAACAAGTTCTGCTAGTGCTGAAATGCTAGTAGCAGCAGTGCCGGCTATGCAGACTACGTAGTTTATATAAGAAGTGTCTTAAGGTGTACTTTATTTTAAGCCCCACCAGGTCTATGATTTATTAATATTCTAACTTTTTCGTTTTGAAACCATAAGTACAAGACCATTACAAGTCGATAAAATGATTTTAAAGTAAATTTGAGATCTACATTTGCTACTAAATCCTCTTTACCACCTTTAACATAATGTCTTGAGAAGTAGGTTTTGACAAAAAAAAAAAACTTCCACTGCTTGTATATTTTTCTGTGTTGGCTGCCAGCCTTTCTTCAGAGGTTGGTTGACCAAGATAACCGTAAATTTGAAGAATGGTGCAGTGAGATGGCTGACATGAGGAAACAGAGTGTGGATAAGGGCAAGGCCAAGCATGAAGAAGTGAAAGAGCTTTACAAGCTGTTATCTGCAAAAGGTTGGTAAAACATTTCCCAAAGGCTCACAGTCCACTTAACAGACAGTGCACATTTTGGATAGAACTTTGAGCACTCTTAATTATATATAAACAATGTAACACCAATAGGATGGTGTGTTATCTAATACAGTGTTTTTTTTAACCTTTTTTAAACCAAGGTACTTTTTTTCTTTGGAAGAAAATGTATTTTTTAATTCTTACAGCTCGCACCTCTCCACGTGACAGCCATCTTATCTCCATTTGAAATAGCAAGGCTTTATGCTCTACTCCCATTTCTTCAGACAAAGATGCGACTTTTCACAGGTCGTGATTTCACAAAGTTCACCATGCGCACAACAGATGACTCGGATGGACAACACCTCTCCACTATCAACTTTGGCTCGCCCAATATCCGTTCTCTGTCATCTAATGCCCCTTTTCCACTGACAAATCGGCACGACGCGCTTGAGAGCGGTACAGTATAGCGCGGATCAACTCGCTTTTGAGGCGGTGGAAACATAAAGTGGACGTAAGTGGGGATAGGAGCGTGCCCATCTGACTATGAAAAGTGGCGCGCAAAAGTCTTTGTCCGCGACGTCACAGCGCGTGAAAAAACAACAATGGCGGATATACGTGTTTTTGTACTTTGCACTCTGTCTGTGGTTCATTTTGGTTGGTTTGATTGGTTCTTGTGGAGGAAGTCGCCATTGTCCAAAGTCAATTGTATTTTAAAATAAAATATTTGTATGGTTGCCGGGAGTTTTTTTTTTAGAGCCTTTTGCGGGAGCGCTTCTATAGCACACCACGTGAATGCCACACACAGCCGGGCCAATCAGGGGCTACCACTACGTAGGTAGTCGTGTCACTGGTAGCAGTTTACTGGACTAATCAGTAGACAGGTGGGCGTGTGGGCCCGCTGTGGGACGCTTTGGACCACCGAGGAGGTGGTCTGAAAAAAGAGGCTGGGTTGGCGCGGAATGACGCGGTTAAGGCCCGAGAAAGGCGGTGGAAAAGGGTCCACAGGGGGCTAAAGTGAACTGAGCCGCACCGTGTTCTGTCGGTGGAAAAGCGGCATAAGAGTCATCACATCCATGACATTATCTCTGACAATATAACCTGGATTTCCTCTGCTTGTCTGAGACTTGGCAACCAATAAATGACTTTTCACTGCTTATTGTTTCCTGCCCCTCTGGATATGTTTACTCCTCCAAATCCTGCAGCACCTAGGGCGGTGGTCTCATGATAATCCACTGCCGAAAATGGAGAGCTCTCCCAGTGGCTCTCCCATCGTTCAGCTTTATGGAATGTCTTGCCCTTCAAACGCCTGGATCCATCCCTACCATCATCTCTGTTGTTTATTGTCCACCTAAACCGCATCCTGAATTTTTGACTCATTTTGCTACTCTTCTTTCCCATTTATCTTTGCTCTCACCCAATATAGTCATACTGGGTGATTTTAATATTCCCATTGACAATACTAATTTACCACTTAAAAAAGATTTTCTGTCATGCCTTGATAGTCATGGCTTTTCTCAATATATTAACACTCCAACCCACAACAAAGGTCATACCTTAGATTTGGTTTGTTGTTCTGGTTTTATCTCCCCTGACTGCAGTGTTACTGATCTTCATATTTCTGATAATTTTTTGATTTCTAACATCAGAAATATTGACTCTCTTTCAACCTTCAAGACACATCTTAAAACTCATCTGTTCCGACTGGCTTTTTCTTAGTTATTTTCTTGTATTTTTGTAATCAATGTTGAGTGTTTGACTGTACTTATTTTCTTTTTTTTTAATTGGTTTTATCCTGAAAGGCGCTTCAAATTAAATGCATTATTATTATTATTATTATTATTATTATTATTATTATTATTATTATTATTATTATTATTATTATTATTTAACTGTGTTGCCCTGACAAGCCACTTGTCAAAGACTTTTTTGCTTTTTACATGCTGGATTCTTTTATTCTTACGCAGTGGGTGTCTGGCCCGGAACACGTTCATGGACATGCCATGGATCTTGTCCTTTCTTTTGGACTATGTCCCTTCTGTTGATATTTGAAGACTTGTTCTCTGAACATTCTGCAGTGTTATTTGACATTGTTTGGCAATTCAATACTTCCCATAAGCATGCTCCTGTGAGATCAGTGCAGGGCTTGGAGGGAATAAAAGCTGCTGAATTTTCTGTTATCTTTTCAATGGAATAGCCAAGCTTATATTCATCACTGATTAGAGCAGACTCTTTACTTTTCCCTTTTGACCAGCTGTGCATGACAATTCTGGACAAGATAGCACCTTTCATCAGTAGAAAACCTGGGTGCCAGCCTGAGATGTGGCTTTCGGAGGAAATTCATGCCTTGAGGTGGGATTGCAGAAAAACTGAAAGGAGATGGTAAAAGGACAGACTCCAAATATTCCAATTTCTACTTAGGGACAAGCTGTACAGTTTACAGCAAATTGGTCGTGTGAATCACGCCAGAAAGTGTTTTCTTGCCGCAAATCTGTTTCTGAATGGTCTCGGGACACCCGGGCGCTCTTCATTGGGATTCTGCATTGTCTTTACATGTAAACCTGATGCTATGGTCTCTTCAAACACGTTTGGTGTGAATGCACTGTCGGTATTGGGATGCTGGGTTCTACTCACCGATAACCATAGCATTGTGTTGGTTGACTGATGACTGACGATGATGACGGTGATGAAAGACCTGTACAGTGCAAGGAAGGTGGTGATAATGATGATGATGATGATGTGACCTCACAGGTACTAATTAGAGCTTGAGGCACTTCGTCGTCAACTAGAGGGGCTGGGTCATCAACCGACCGCGAAGGAAGTGTGGGGTGGTAAACGAACAATTTTTGTCAGGTTCAGCTCCATTTTATCTTTCCAGTTTACTTTTAACATATTCCTCCCAAAAATCCCTTTGTTTGTCAGACCAGTGCGGATGGACGGATGGATGGACAGACAGTAAAAGATTGGAAAAATGTTTCTTGTTCCGATGAGTCTCGATTTATGCTGCAGCATTTGGATGGTAGTGACAGAATTTGGCATCAACAACATGAAAGCATGGATCCATCCTGCCTTGTAACAACAGTTGAGGCTTTTTGTGGTGTAATCGTATGTGGGACATTTTTCTTGGCACACTTTCGGCCCCTTAGTACCACTTGAGCATGAGTATTGTTGCTAACCATGTCCATCCCTTTAAGACAGTCCTTATCGATTAGTGGGGCCATACCGGGGGGGGGCTAACCTTGCGCTGCAAGATAGATTCTCACGAGATTTGGAGTTTTCCAAACCCCAAAATTTTAAGATCAATCATGTGTTTGCATTGTGCTTTGGGGCGGATGTATGCATAAAAGTGGCTATTGAATCTGTTTTAGGAGAACTAGAGACAATTTCTTAATTGAAAAATAAGCAAAGGTAAGAACTTTGTGCAGTTCTTGATGGTAAAGATGTGTTTTGCTTTTCTTAGTGGTAACAATGTGTGTTTTTTTTCCCGAATGGATTTGCAAGTGCTTGATTTACTGTGATTGGATAAAGATAAATCATCAAAGGCAGACAGTTGCTGGCACGTCCTCCAATCAGCTTAAAATATTAAACCAGGTGTCCCTCCCTTTTATAAATGTTTTCAAATGGAGCAGGTCCAGATGTATGTGTTTCTACAACTTGACAAGAGGTAGGGCTACAGAGAGATCTGGCGGAGCCAGGTTAAGGGGTCGCGTGTGTGACTGCTTTTTTGGCGTAGTTTCTCACTCACTAGCAAAGGCGTTTTTTTATTTATTTTTTTACAAATCTAATTGAACAGAGTTTAAGTGCATAACAAGAAGAAAAATGAAGTAAACAACATAACACTTACAAGAACAAACAGCCAGGTGGGTTATTTATAAAAATACAAACAAAGATTTGCACATTTTAATTGTTCTAATAGCTTTTTTTGTTAGAGGAGGGTGATATTAATGTTATGCATAAGTCTTCCTCTTTAAAAAATAAAAGAAATCACAGTGTTTTAAGATTAAATTTACATTTATAAATGTCGAATTTTGGCAGAAGAACTAATATTTAATATTAATAAGGATACGCATATATGCAGAGGTGTATTTATAAGAACTTAATTGACACATTTGACCTTTTGCTGAGCCCCGCCCCCTTAGTTACTGTTGCTACGCCCGCCAACTCGTCCAGCGAAGGTAGATCTTTTTGGAAGAAATCAGTGAGCTTTCAGTGGGATCACAAAAATGGTAAATTTATGTTTGTGTGGGCTTCACAAGTCCTGGTTGAACATCCAACTAACAGAAATATTTCAGAGACTGTTTCACAGGAAATGCGCTCGAGTGGGACTTTTCTTCAGACAGTGAACTTTATTTGGAGCAATACCTCCGCGATATACTCCAGATCGAGGCAGAAGGGGTTACAGGATGCAGTGGAGGGATATATTCAGAATGAAAAGACACGCAATGAAGGTGAGGGTTGCCAAAAAATAATCACCGAGTTCTTCAGTGCGATATAGTGTCACATGAAACATTTGTTCTACTTTTTTTTTTTTTTTTTGCCTGATCATGAGTTCTTAATATCAAATATAGAAAACGGCTCTGTTCTGTTTCTAACTGTAACTCAATCTGTGTCGTTACCTTCGCATCTATGCACGCGTATCTGGCACATCTGTTACCAGTGTTATATTGGATCCGCTCTACAAGTATAACTCGGCCTGTTTGAGAGTTTTATTCTCCTAATATATTGTAATTGCGTTATTACTAGGGATGTCCAGATACGATCATGTAATTGGAGTCGGACATTACCTCCCGATCAGGACTCGGACATATATGTATATATTCTCATTAGTTTTTAACGCATTTATAAAATTTTTCACGTGATGTCAGTATCCGGGACAGTTTCCCTCGCAACCCGCAGCCGCCATTTTAAGAGGGGACGTGTTTCCGTGACAACCGACCGCAACGTGTGTGAAAATGTGAATGTTTAGTCTACTCAACAGTGGAGAAGATGAGGGCTTATAAAAGCCTCGATGCGTATATTTTCTTCGAGGTAAGCTTTTTTAATTGGCTCGGTGGATAATGTTGTGTTGAGAATGTTGCCACGTTAGCTCCACTAGCTTAGTTAGTTATAGTCATATTAAATCCCTATGGTGTTATCTTAAACTCGTTTGTTGAGTGGAGGTGATCACTTACTGCATGCAGAAGACAGAAATGCGCTCTTGTCATGTTTGTTTTTACACACAAGTAACAACTTCATGACTCCCCACCGTGAAAAAGCCCAGGGGAAACCCCAGGATGCACTGGAGTTGCCGTAATTGGCAGTCGTCCCAGGACTGCTGGTTGTCCTGTCCCTGCAGCTAAATTTTAAATAGAGTGAATTAAATACAACATAAGGAACATCCTGGATCTGTTTATTTGCTCCTTTATATTAATTTTTTAATGTATTATAGATCGATCAGGACTCGGTATCAGCAGATACTCAAAATCAAATGACTCAGACTCGGACTCGAGTGCAAAAATTCTTGATTGGGACATCCCAAGTCATTACATCATTTCCAATTATCTGTTATCAATACTGAACACTGCTACCCGTGTTTACGGTTCAAATGACCACCGATGGATAAATGCACACAACGCAGACAGGATGCAGCAGCCTTCACTGAAGGAGCTCTGTAGTTCAGCAACATATGCATGCATGGGGTGCACTCTAAACCCGAGTAAGTTGACTGAACTCAAAACTTTTGTGGAAACTGCTTACCTCATAAAATTTAAGTTAACTAAATCATCTCTTTTGAGTATGGATTAAAGGGGCTTAAGGCAGCTTTACAAAATCTGACTCAGTGCTGCCGCGACAGGCGCTGTGGCTAACTGCAGCCACCAGCCAAGCCGGAACGGGAGCGCGCACAGACACTTTACAGACTGTTCGTCTTCACAGCACTGCACCTGGGAGGCTAACATACTTCACGTCAGGTCTCTCCACTCTGTTATTTGATTTGATCTCATCATTTTCATACTGTATCAGGCTCTAAACACGACCTATAATGTTTTCTCACCTGGTCACAAGGAAATGAGCCATGTCAGCATCCATTTTCACTCCCAAATGCAGCTGAAGTTCCCTTCATGAACCGAACGCATATCCAATATTTATGCGGGTGCCTGCCCGGCTTCGGTCATATTTTTTTTAGACTCACGAGATGCCACTGATAAAGTCTTTTTTTTCTTCGTGGTGCCA
>SSNP01000190.1:629207-645024 GCA_006937955.1 Pachypanchax playfairii
GCTGCTTCCAATCCCGTTTAGCCAGGTCAATGATAAGAAATGGATATGGGCGTTAAAAGAAAAAGAGAGAGAAAAAAGTTGGGAACGATGAGTAAGGAGGTTCTGTGGCATTTCTAAGCAGAGATGATGTGGTGTTAGGGTGTGGAGAGTGGTGTGTTTCGGGAGCGGTAAAAAGGGAAAAGAGGAAAAAACTGATGACAGTTTGGGGAGAGGAGGTGTGACCCAAAATCGGAGCCGATGAGAGTGCGAATAAGGCATATACAATCACCACATGTCCTCAGTGCTTCCAGCTACTTGATCTGCAGACTCCACAGTACCAGCCTCACTGTGCTGGATTATTTACGGTATTAGGCAACCCAAAATGGTGTCCACTGCTCTGCCAGCTATTGACTGGTAGATGTAAACAAAATGCCAACGTCGTGCCTGCTAAGATTAGTATTTTATAATATTTTACTTCAAATATAATTTTTAAAGGAAATGCTTTATTTTCATTCTGCAACCCTCTAAACACCCCGTGGAGGCATTCTTTTGTTAAAAATACTGCTTTTAATGAAAATATTCCATGTCCCACCTTTAACTTTGGACCTCTGTACAGAGCAATCTGTGGGTTAAAGCCTGGACTGAACTGAACTTTTACACTACCAACGCAACTGATGATGATGCATGTGGGAGGGGTTTAAGACTTTTCAGGTACATTTTGCCCATAATATGGAACTGCTACTTACTTAAGAAAAGAAAGTATAACTGAAAGAAAGTGAACTTATTTGATGTGCTGAACCATTTTTCTTTAAATCATATGGCACTTACATGGCATTGAACAGTTTTGCTTTGTGTTGTTTCCATGTGAATTCACATTTCCATTAATGTTTGATATGATATATTTTGATTTAATATAAGGTTCTGAGTGGTTTAGAAGGATATAGCACCAAGATTAATCTGACTAAAATGTCAGTTGTTGATTGTGGGCACCCCTGCCCAAAGTAAAGCCAGCTAAACTGCTACAAGTTTCTGAAGAAACTTTGAGAGGGATTGCTACTGTGTGCGGGACTCTGAAACCCTCAGCCAATAAGAAAGCTGCATTAATTCCAAAGCTGACAGATGCTGCAAATGTGATGAGAAAGTTGATAGATTAGGACTGGAAGTGTATTGAGGAAACACAATGATTTCAGATGTTATCCCATAGGGTTATAATAGGGGTATGGTTTGTAATTGATTCTGTTTCCATAATACCCAAAATTGAAGTACATATGATAGTTGTGTTCTCCTGGTCAACCCGATCACTTTGATGTATCACAACTGCACACAGGCTCCATAATGTCTGCTGGGATCTCACCGGGTACATATCATGGCAGATGGCGTTGCCATGGCAATACGGTAACAAATATGTAAAAGTGGCTTTAATATATCATAGACAAATGTCTACTGAGCACATAAAAGTTGGAATAACATCTGTAGGTTAAAGCATGTAAGTAAGTAAATTTTATTTCTAAAACCGCTTTCACAGATAGAAATCACAAAGCGCTGTACAAACATCAAGATACACTCACCTGAAGGATTATAAGAAACAACTGTTCAATTTCTCCTTAATGCAATTATCAAATCAACCAATCACATGGCAGTTGCTTGAATGCATTCAGGGGTGTGGTCTTGGTCGAGACAATCCCCTGAACTCAAAATCGAATGTCAGAATGGGAAAGAAATGTGATTTAAGAAATTTTCAGCGTGGCATGGTTGTTGGTGCCAGACCAGCTCGGTCTGAGTATTTCACAATCTGCTCAGTTACTGGCATTTTTAAGCACAACAATTTCTAGAGTTTACAAAGAATGGTGCGAAAAGGGAAAAACATTCAGTATGTGGCAGTCCTGTGGGCGAAAATGCCTTGTTATGATGCTAGAGGTCAGAGGAGAATGGGCCGACTGGTTCGAGCTGATAGAAGAGCAACTTTGACTGAAATAACCACTCAGGAATGCAGCAAAGCATTTGTGAAGCCACAGCACGCACAACCTTGAGGTGGATGGGCTACAATAGCAGAAGACGTCACAGGGTACCACTCATCTCCACTACAAATAGGAAAGAGGCTGGTGTTGCCTGGTCTGATGAGTCTCGAGTTCTATTGAGACATTCAAATAGTGAGAATTTGGCGTAAACAGAATAAGAACATGGATCCATCATGCCTTGTTACCACTGTGCATGTAATGGTGTGGGGGATGTTTTCTTGGCACACTGTAGACCCCTTAAGCTGGATTCATGCTTACGCAAAGGCAAATGTGCTCCCACAAGGCGACGTGTAACCACAAAACTGTTTAGAATCTGCTTTGTCACGGATAAGATGAAACTGATTCCTTAATTGGTTCAGCCACAGGCGGAAGTTTTGCCACAATTTCTGGTGAGATTTTCGTCGGTCTGGGTTGTTCTACTTGCCAGAGAAAAAAAAAAGCTGTCCAATTCATCTTGGAATCAGGCGCTGGAGGTTCTCGTCTTGTGCCGGAAGGCCAAACGGAAGAAGCTCTGTGGGATTTGTAGTCTTTTTGGTCCCGCTGATGACGTAAAAGTCTTGGCATTTTGGATCAAAGTGCAGTAATCCCTTATTTATTACGTTCCAAAAATAGCACACGATAGGTGAAATCCGCGAAGTGGAAACTTTTTTTTTTGCAATTATTATTCTATACAATGAAATACTCTCCAATAAATTGAAACCAAAGAAAAAAAAAATTATACAGGCCCAAATATTTATTTAAAAAATGAAAGCACAAACATATTTTTACAAATAACTAATGTACTGTCCAGTACTAGTTAGTATAATGATCAATACAAGCCAAAGGCCTCAGATTGTGGAGATAAGCACCACCCCACCGCGACCCGAAACACAGGCCTAAGCATTTCAGTTCAGTTAATTTTCCTCTACGTTTTTCCATTGCTGGGTCGCGTGGATAGCAGTTCCTTTCGAGAGCACCCTGTTGTCAAAGCACCAAACCCCCATTTATCTCTGCAGTTGGTGAGGCCACAGAGGGTCCAAGCATTTATGTAACAAATAAAAGCACAAGCGTCTTTTTATGAATAGCTTAACAACTGTCCTGCTTAGAACTAATAGGCAACAGTAGCCTTAACAAATTGAAGTGCAAACGTCTTTTTATAGGCGTATTAACAACTTTACAGTCTAGAACTAATACACTATTTAAAAGGGGGGTATTATGCTTTTTTCAGACACACAGTGCCACTCTATAGCATACTCCAATGACTGTTACCTTAAAGCTGGAGTGCGTAACTTTTACATGTCCGTGGATGTCCGTTTCAGCCAAGCCACTATCAGAGGAGATGACACAATGCAGATTAAGCCGATCGGCTCCTCAAACATCTCATGGTATTTTTCAATATATATATAATTTTTACTTTGCGTGTCGACTTGCGACATTCCCACGCTGTCGCACATGAAATTACGTCTTTTATGTCACAACAAGAAAAATAATAAGAAATAGAACACAGTGTCTCGTAGCAGCCGGCAGAACGTGAAGGTCGACATGGCGGAGAATCCAAATAAACAGCCGAGAGACACTTATCGGGAAGTGGATCCTACCACGAAAAAAAAAAATAATTCCTGGACGTTCGGCAGAGGGACTATTGGCTAAGAAGGAAAGTGACCGAAGGAGAAGGCAAACGCGAATTTGTATCGGCGTCGCTTTTCCTCGGTGGAGAGAAGAGATCTGGCTGATGTTCAGGGGTGCACATAAGTGGTCCGCAGGTCCGCACACACTGTCAAAATATAAAATGCGCACCAGATGAAACCCAGAGCGCCGAAGTTCCAGCTGATCAGCTGATTCTGTCTCTATCTGTGTCAGTTTGTGTCTGTCAGTTTGCCAGTATAACGGTTTTTCAGTCAGTCAGATCAGTGTAGCTGATTGCAGGATTCTGCATCGTGTCAAAACTGAAAAAATTCACTGAATAAGACAAATAGATTATTGTGGCCCCAACAGCTGACTAATAAATTTCAACACCAAACTGTTAAATGTAGATTAAAGTGAACAATCAAACCTGTAAACAATCCAACCTGAACTCTGAAGGTTTTTTTTACCAGTATTTTTATATTTTACTGGTTTCTCTTGATTTTTTCAACAATGAAATGATATTTATTCAAACAAATATAGAGCCAGGTAAAGTAAACAGACTGAATTTGAAGCTTGATTAAGACAGATACCGGTTGGAATAACAACGGCAGAGATAAAGCGGTGGCAGCTGGGCTTACGTCATATGGAAGCACCAGCTTTATTGTTGTAATGACGCAAAAATTCCGCTAGGGGGCGACAGAAGTTACAGAAGTTACGCACTATGGCTTTAAGTTAATCTGTAAAAGCTGTAAATAAAAAAAAAACAACCTTTAAGAAATTTGCCCTCGCATCATGGCCGCTCCAAACACCTTGATATTGGCCTCTGTCTCTTGAAGAAATGCTAACAACAAAACAACGGGACAGCGCGGAACATCACCTTCACGCCGAACATAACAACACAAAAGCCAGCTACAGTACACCGATTGTAGGACAGTTTAAGCTAAGAAATGCTAACAATGTGACAGCGAGGAACATCACCTGCACGCCGAACATAACAACACAAAAGCCAGCTACAGTACACCGAGTTTAGGCAGTTTAAGCTAAGAAATGCTAACAACAAAACAATGTGACAGCAGTTGAACTTACCGGTGCTGGCTGCAAAGACTTTCTCCTGAGAGTGGGAACCGCATTGTCTTTAAGTTACAGCTTAGTTACTAACCCACTGTCAAATAAACTTTTGTTTAGAAAACAATCCTCGTTAAAGTGTCTGGCACAAATGAAACAAATCTTTTTCGTCGGAGGGTCGCTTCCATAAATGAAGTCCAATCATTTCTGACGAACAGTCTCATTCTTTGGAAGACTTAAAAGAGGGCAGCCGTCTTGACATCCAAAGATACATTTCTTCCATGATGGCATTTTGGAGTTATGAAAAGCGCCCAGAAAAGTTGTCAGTAGATAAGCTCAGGAAAGGTGCACTCTCGCAGTTCCACCAGGTGTTTGCTAATTGCTGCTACCGCTGCTCTGCCTGCGTTACACATGGGGGAGGGGTGCTCTCCTGTGAGGGGAGCAGTGGGCATTAGCTTGGCAGGTAATGAAATATCGGGGGCGTTTCAAGGAGAAATGGGCATTTCTGGGAGGAATCAGGCAAACAGCTTTCAAAATGGCTGCCATGAGAGTGTTTAAAGATTACTCAAACATACATAAATGAGCTAAAGAAACATTTCAGGCATGATTTTAATGAGGCAACGACATGATAACATGATGTAAAGCTTGAAAAAGTCAATTTTGCATATTACCCCCCCTTTAACAAATAAAACTGCAATTTTCTTTTTAAAAATAATAATGTACTATCCTGTTCTCACTGTTTTAACTATATCAATATGAGCTGAAGGCCAAAATGCCGAGATAAGCATTGGCCACAACGACCCAACACTGTTTTACAGGCCCAAATATTTAATCTCATTTGATTTTCCTCCACGTTTTGCCATTGCTGGGTCGCGTGGATAGCAGTTGGCAGCAGGTGGTGAGGCAGGCATTTATTTAACAAATAAAATACAAATGTCTTTTTACAAGTAACTATTCTACTGTCCAGTTTTAATTATTTTGATGATCAATACGACCTGAAGGCCTCAAATTGCGGAGATGAGCACAGGCCCACCATGACTCCAGTATAGTAGGCCTACCTGCACTAGAGAAAATGAAAACCTTATTATGAAGAAAATACAACAAGTATAGGACAAATTGTGACTCACTCGTATTTCACTGCTCTTCTGACTCAGTGGCTGCATCCTGACTGCGCGGAGTGTGCGCTGTGGCGTCGTTTTCCGCCCGTGTGTCTTTTTGAGAGAAGAACATTGTTATGGGTAGTTGTTGTCTCTTTTTCTTCTGGGCAAAAAGAGCTTTAAAAAACCGACATGCCACCATCCATTATGTTTGAGAAATGCAATCAACGTGTCCCCAAAGGGTCCCATTCTTGAGCTGCTCACTATAGTTTATTGGCTATTTTCACCAGTGTTGCTAAGCGACCAAGTGTTAGTCCATCTTCCTCATCTTTATTAACACTTGTGTCCTCTTCTTCCTCTTCTCCTTCATCATCGCTTTGTGGCTCTGTCATTTCTGCCAGGTCCACGTCCGTTAGCAGATGCGTGTCTGCATGTCATCCGGAGTCATGTCATCAAAGCCCTCTCTTCTAAGCTTGTGAGCGAGATTCAAAGCTTTATCTATAGCAGAGTGATGGATATCTTCAAGTGAGCCTCCGGTTGGGTTTTGCTCTGCCTCTGGCCACAGTTTTTTCCAGCAGGCAGTAAAATTGCGTAGTAAAATTGAGAAAAAGATTAAAACTCAAACGAGGTAAAAATGATAAATCGAGCGAAGGATTTTAAACTTAGGTAAAGAAAAAACAAAACTTAAAAGAAGGTTTAAAGTAACAAGTTTAAGAATGTAAATGCGAGAGAGTTAAAAAGCTGCAGAAGAAGATAAAAAAGCTGAGGCGGTGCAGAAGAGTTTCAGTTTTTTATAAGGCTGGTTAAGCCGGGGGCGCTATAGAGCAGAGAAACAAAATGGCAGCATAATACTGAGGCTCTGATCAACTCTGCATAAAAACTTTTAACTACCCGAATAAAAGTGTAAGAGTGACTTTGAAAAATGTCTAAGAATACAACAACGACCAGTGGTGATGGCTCTGGCCAGACTCGTAGCTCACAAAAGCCAAAATCTAATCAGGCCTGTAGGAGCGTGGCAGACATGGCTGCTGTGCTAACGGTGTTAAAGGCCCTCCGCTCGGACTTTGTTTCTAAGTTTGACACCACAAACTGCCATTTGAAAGACATGAACAACTCTATCAACGCTTTGGAACAAAGCATGGTTGAGGTGAGGAACAACGTTGCCTCCAACACAACGCATGTAACTAATATCATCCCTGGAAGATGATTTGGTGGTGGCTAAAGCGGACCTAGCTGCTGCTGCTAAACGTATCGCTTGGAATCCAAAGCAGATGATTTAGAGAACCGAGGGCACCGCAAAAACCTTCATCTGTTTGGCCTGTGTGAGAATGCCGAAATGAATCGGTCCTTGTTGGAGTATGTGGAGCGCAAACATGGTTGGAACTAGGCGGTGACAGGAGCTTCACTCTTGAGCGTGTACACCGGACTCTGGCGCGACCAAAACCAGGGCAAAATAGAGCTGTGATCATTCGATTTTTGAAGTTTCAAGACAGATAATTTGTTCTCCGCACCGCAAAGCAACTCAACATCATACATGAAGAAAACAAGCTCACATTTGCACCAGATTTGTTGGTCGAAACCAACGCAACGAGTTCAACGCGGTGAGAAAGAAGTTTGTGGAGAAAGGGCTTTACCGTGGATTTCAGATTTACCCCTGCAAGTTGAGAGTCCTGCACGAAGGAAGAATACAGCTGTTCGCCACGCCTAGAGCGGCTGTGCCTCAGTGGTTAGAGCGGCCGTCCTCCAACTTGAAGGTTGGTGGATCGATCCCGGCTTCCACCGCCACGTGTCGAAGTGTCCTTGGGCAAGACACTGAACCCCATGTTGCCCCCCGGTCTGCGTATCGTGTTGAGTGTGAGTGTGTGAGTGTTAGCCCCTACCCTCTCCCCCCGGTTTACATATCGGGTTGCGTGAATGGGTAAATGCAAAACCTTGTAGTGTGAAAGCGCTTTCAGTTGTCTGAATGACTAGAAAAGCGCTATACAAATACAGGACATTTACCATTTAGAGAAGCTGAGGACTTTTATCAGACAATCACTTGAACGTTGGTGAGATTTATGATACACTCTTATGTCAGACTTTTATCAGTTGTTCCCTCTCTACCGGTTTTTGTTTAGCTTATAAAGTGTACTGCTCACAGTGTGTGCTTGGTCATAATTGGTTTTTTACATTTTTTGTTATTTTGTCTTGTCACTGATGGACAATTTTTTGTTGAAAACTTTTTTTTTAAATACTACTTTAGCAAGTTGATTTTTAATGTTCCAAGTTGATTTATGTCACAAGTTTATTTATGTTACTAACTTTTTGTAGAGGGGGACAAAGAGCAGTAAGCTTCGGGTATTTATTTATTTATTTATTACTAGCTTTTTTTTTATCTTTCTTTCCTTTTTTCTTCTGCTTAAATAGTTTTACCACTCCTCTCTACGGTGGATTGGTGTTAGTCCCCATATTTGTTTTATTTAGAGTAAGGGATGGGGATGTTTTATAGTTTTTTGTGTATGAAAGTTCATGTTCTGTTGTTGCTGTTGATTAGTTTAAGTCGCACAGGCATTATGTCAATCCAAGTCACTGTTTTGATGGTATTGTATTTTGTATGGTTATGGAAAGTACAAATCATAAAACTGTTGATCTAAAGTTTACAAGTTGGAATGTCAGGGGTAAAAATCTTAAAGGGGTTATGACATCAAAATGCACTTTTTTGAGGTTTTTGGGGTATATCATGATGTGTTGTGCACTGATGAGGCCGTGTGAACGTCCAAAGCGAGTATCAAAGTGTTCCCGTTTGTGGGCGGTCCGCTTTGTTTCATATTTAAAAAACGGTTAAATCGGAAAGCACCATGTTTTCCTACTTGGCATTTCATCCTACGTATTTCATAGCGTCCAATAAAAGTGCACAGTGAAGTAAACAGTCCCCCACCCAGCCCATACACCGGTAGCTGCGTTGCGCTAGCTTGTGCTGCTGCTCTTGAGAAGAGATGGCTACACAAACGGGGACCTGTTGTGTCCAAGGATGCTCAACCCATGCTGGAAGTTTACACTCTCTCCCGAAGGATGAAAAAAACAAGAGAAGAGTGGCTGAAGTTCATTTATGGAGAAGTGCCACGCAGTTATAACCTCAATTAGAAAATATGTTCAGCTCACTTCACGGAGGACTGCTTCCATAACTTGGGTGAATTCAAGTTGGGATTGTCAAAGAAACTGATTTTATTTAAAAATTCCTTACCAACCCTGAAGGAGGCGACCACATCGTCAATACCCGTAAGTTTATTTATTTAATAAAATGCTGCCTTGCCTGATAAACGTTTGTTCGTGGTCTGAAGAGTTCATGATGCTAGCATGTGATAGCCGCTCTAGCAACAATGTCCATGAGCAACAGGTTTATCATACCATATTGTGAATCTATTTTCATTGATAACATCTGACAGCACTGTTTATTCGCTCATGTGATTAGTTGAGTTTTATGTGTTCACCCCTCCGTCTTCCTCAGAAGACGTTTCAGGCTCGAACATATACGGTTGTAAACGTCCACTCGCCATGTTACTGGACTGTTGACGGAGCCGAGAAGAAAGGCTTGCTGCGGGCAATGGTTGTAGCCAATCAGAGCGAAGTCAGCCAGGGAGACCCACATATCATTAATGAAAGGAACCGTGTTGGTGAGAAGAGGATTCTGACCTGCCCGTACACCCCCGCCGTGTTAGTTTTTTAATCAAATTCTTTTGTGAGTTGACATATGCGGGCATATCTACTACATGAAATAGCTTTACGCCAGTTTAAACAGTGATGTCATCACACCTTTAACAAATTGAAACAAGTTATTAATAGAATTAAATTATTGAATGCTAAAATAGTCTTCTTTCAGGAGACTCATTTGACTGTTTCAGAAATCAGAAAGGTTAGAAATAGATGGCCTGGAAATGTACTATATGCAACATACAATAATAATGCACAGGGTGTTTTAATTCTTATTCACAGAACTATACCACTGCAAATCACTAATACAATTCAGGATCCAGCAGGACGCTATGTGATAAACCAGGGTACTATTTTCTCTCTCGCATTGAATTTGGTATGTATATACGGTCCAAATGAGGACAATCCTAAATTTTTTGAAGACCTCTTCCTCACAATTTCCACTTTACATGGGTCAGTTATTATTGGCAATGACTTTAATTGCACACTAAATCCTGGATCGTACTACAGGTTTAGATCCAAGTAAAGCGAAAACAAGGAAAATTTTAAAACAATATAGTGTTGATTTAAATTTAGTTGAAATTTTGAGAAATTTTAATGCTGGGCGGACACTGTGCGATTTCAAGGGGATTTTGCTATGATTTTGCCGTCGCAGCCACGCTGCGTCATCGTGGAAACATCGTAGCATCAGGATGTCGGGTCGGGAGGTCGTAAGCCGTACAGTGTGAGAACACTCACGAGGAAGGATTCATTGCTGCTACGTTCTAACGTTAATGCTGCGACCTCCTGATCAAACTTCTGGCATGTCAGAAATTTTCGCCGTAGCTTGCACAGTGTGAGCGGTGTTACGCCACGATTCACCTGCGCAGAAGACACCGGTGGAGCAACATTGGCTGGCTAATGCTCACATGAATCTATCATAGCTACTATAAAACAATATATAGTTTAACATTAACGTTACCTCAAGCCCCCAATGAAGGATGGACATCCCATACCGACCACGTCTCCTCAGCCATTCACATACCCAAATCCTTTTCTTTTTTTTAGTGTCAGCGCACAAGACAGCGCACACAACTGCAGCAACTTTCTGCCTACTCTCCATCTTGTTGTCAGGCACGCTGTGGTTATCATAGGAACTAGGAACCTTTGTTTTTCATTGTTTACACTCGAGCGCGTCATGCCGTCACACACCGACTGACGCAGACAAGTAGTCGTGGTTGTCAATAATCGTGGCTGACAGCAGTCGTACAGTATGAGTACACATGTCGTAGGGTCAAATAGAGTATGAGTGACAAACCCGGTCATGCAGTGGGAGCATTTCCCCGACGGTCACATATTTATTATTTTTTTGTCTCTCAAAACTTTCTGTCAAAGGTTAAAAGCTGCTGGTATGATAGTATAGTAATCAGCGACCATGTCCCAATATCTATGAATATTCAAATAGACAAACTTTTTCATTGCCCCTGCAATTGGTGATTTAAATCAATATGGCTTCAGAATGAGGATTTTGTTTCCTTTATTAAAAGTAAAATTGATTTATACTTTGAAATTAATACAAATCAAACAGGAGCCTGTACAAGATGTGAAGCATTCAAAGCTTACGTTTGAGGAGAAATTATCCGTTATACGAGTTCTAAATCTAAACAACAAAAAGCAGAGATGTGTGATTTAGAGAAGCAAATAAAGGAGTTAGAAAAAGATTTAGATCAGGGAGATGATCCACTTAAACATAAAGAATTGCTATTTCTAAGAAGTAAATATAATAAATTATCTACAGATAGAGAAGCAAAAAGCTTATTATGGCTCAAGCAGTGTTATTATGATCAAGGTGAAAAAGCGGGAAAACTTAGCTTGGAGGATTAGGAAATTACAAACAGAACGGGCAATTAATAGCATAAGAACATCTAATGGAGATCTGACTGTTGACCCTCAAGAAATTAACGGTAGTTTTAGGGATTTTTATGAACAATTATATAAATCCGAGATACCCCCAACTTCGCTTGAGAGGGATGCATTTCTTGATTCACTTGCATTTCCAGGAGGCAGAACAAAACTTAGATAACCATCTGACAGAAGAAGAAATTTCTGCTGCCATTCAAAGTATTAATACTAATTGTGCTCCTGGGCCTGATGGACTGACTATAGAATTTTACAAAGCATTTCAAAAACAGTTATTAACTCCACTGATGGACATGTATAAAGAGTCATATAATAAGGAGACTCTTCCTCCTACATTGAGACTTTCGCTGATTACCCTGATCCTCAAACCAAATAAACCTTCCACAAAATGTTCCTCGTACAGACCAACAAGCTTGATGGGATGCGATACAAAAATACTTTGCAAAGCCCTGGCAATATGATTGGATCAATATATACCTAGTTTAATACATAATGTTCAAAGCGGTTTTGTTAAAAAACATCAAGGATTTCACAATATTCGAAGAGTTTTGAATATATTACATGAAAAGGCAGAGTGTAAAGACAAAGCATTGCTATCATTGGACGCACGTCAGGCCTTTGACAGAATGGATTGGTCATCTTTATTTAATGCTCTACCGCGGTTTGGATTTGGAAATAATTTTCTCAAATGGTTAAAAATTTTATATACAAACCCTACTGCTAGTATTATCCCTAACAGTACTTCTTCTAAACCAATTGTTTTGGAAAGATCCACACGTCAGGGCTGTCCTCTCTCCCCAATGTTGTTCATTTTAGCCTTAGAGCCCCTGGCCATGTCGATTCGTATGGATACGGGCTTGACGGGCATCCAAATAGGTGACCAGGACCACAGAATCTCTCTTTTTGCTTATGACGTCATTCTCTTTTTGACTAAGTTATCCACAAGCCTTCCAAATTTAATGGAGAAAATTTAAAAGTTTGGTAGTTTCTTAGGTTATGTTATTAGTAATACAAAGTCATCTATTTTATTTTTAAGTACTAAAGAGAGACTTAGCCCTGTGGTTAACACTCCTTTTTTGAATGCGAGAGACGGATTTACCTATTTGGGGGTCAAGATCTCCCCTGATGTTAAAAATGTGGTCCAGGTGAATTATGATTATACCCTTTAATCTTGAAAGTACAACAGTTATTAGACAGATGGATGACGATGCCAATTTCAATGTTGGGGCGTATAAACATAATTAAAATGAGTGTTTTGCCGAAATATTTATTTTTTATTTTTCAGACCATACCTCTTCCTTTACTGGACACTTTTTTCACTAGAATCAATAGATTGCTCCTGAATTTTATTCGGAATAATAAGAAAGCCAGATTAAGGCTGCAGTTGCTTTATATGCCTTATGAAACTAGAGGGTTACAATTTCCCAATTTTAAATGGTATTATTGGTCTGCTCAGTTGCGCTCAGCTACTGTATGTGACTTCTGTTAAACTTCATCAGTGGACCCCTGACATTCCTGGCACGTGTAGTAAGTGCTCTAATGACATGGGTACTTTATATCATTGCTTATGGGATTGTCGGGAAAGTCAAAGATTATTGGAAGATTATTGGAATTCAGGTTCCTCATTGTGCAACACTGTGTATTTTAGGTATACAGTATATCCCAAGGACTTTGCTGTTAATATAAAGAAGACCACGCTCATAGACTTTGCTCTCCTGCAGGCCAGGAGAACAATTGCATAATTTTGGAAAAAGTGGACGTTCCTCCAATAAAGGTTTGGATGTTGGAAAGGGCATCTTGCGTTGCACTTGAAAGACTCACATATATTACGAAAGGAAAAGCTGAGGAATTTGAGGACATATGGAGGCCCTTAGAAGAGTTTTTGGGGTTAAAAAGGGAATTGTTAGTGATCTGTGTGTTTTTTTTTTTATACTATTGAGTCTGTTTGCACTGGTTCTTTGTTTTGTTCTTTGTTTTGTTGTTATTTGTGATTGTGTTTTTGTAATTTTTATATGAAAAATCTAATAAATATATTGTTTAAAAAAAAAAAAAAAGGCTTGTTAGGCCAGCCTCTTTATGGGCCGTCTTTGATGATTCAGGCCAATCGTCTCCTCTGTGGAAATTTACCTACAAGATTCTAACTCTGTTGTAAAGGTTAGATTAAAGTATTATTTTTTTGAAACGCTTACTCATACAATCTTTGTGTAAGGTACAAGTATAATCAATTTTATCTTCTAACAAGGATTAGCAAACAGCATTTTCCTATTCTAATAACATAATGTTACTTTTGACATATGTCAGTATTTATTCCTGAGTAATAAAGAAGTGATACAATGGTTAATGAAACATTATAAAATCTGTAACATGATTAAACAAAGCATATTGTTTTAAATACCTGGAATTTACTTGCTTATCATCAGGATTTCACTGAATATAGTTTTCAAACACATAGCATTTCATTTTATTACACACTTAGTTAAATTGGGTGAACATTACCTCAGAATAAAGATAATGGTTTATACAGTTCCGGTAAAGAAGAAATTTTGGAGTTGCCAGGAGTTGAAGCTGAGTTGTGCATCCTTTCAGAGAGGAGTTGTACAAATGATCATACTTCCTCACTTCTTCTGCGAGATGTTCCTCGATCTGCTCCATGTCTTCAAGATTGTCAAAACTCACGCTGTTTACAATTTTAAAGGGAAGTTATGTTGCGCCAGAAATTATGTTGGGTTGTTTGGCTGACCAATCACAGACGTGCGTCATCCGACACTGCCATCGGAAAGTTAGAAAATAGAGCGCGACTCCAGCCGACCATCCGAGGTAGCTGGAGAGCCCATACAACGTTGTATCATGGCGGTGCGTGCCTCCAACACGTTGGAGCTGCGTTAGTATGAATCCAGCATTAGTGCAAATTGGGTATCATTTAAATGCCACAGGCTACCTGAGCTTTGTGTCTGACCATGTCCATCCTTTTATGACCACCGTGTACCCATCCTCTGATAGCTACTTCCAGCAGGATAATGCACCATGTCATAAAGCTCGAATAATTTCAAATTGGTTTCTTGAACATGACAATGAGTTCACTGTACTAAAATGGCCCCCACAGTCACCAGATCTCAACCCGATAGAGCATCTTTGGGATGTGGTGGAATGGGAGCTTCGTGTCCTGGATGTTCATGCCACAAATCTCCATCAACTGGAAGATGCTATCCTATCAATATGGGACAACATTTCTAAAGAATGCTTTCAACACCTTGTTGAATCAATGCCACGTAGAATTAAGGCAGTTCTGAAGGTGAAAGGGGGTCAAACACTGTAGTAGTATGGTGTTTTTAATAAACCTTTAGGTGAGTGTACAAAATACAGGAAATGCAAATAAAACATAAAATACATCAACAAAAGGCTTTCGTGACGAAATACATCTT
Source organism: Pachypanchax playfairii (assembly GCA_006937955.1). Lineage (NCBI taxonomy): Eukaryota > Metazoa > Chordata > Actinopteri > Cyprinodontiformes > Aplocheilidae > Pachypanchax > Pachypanchax playfairii. Next base: position 643,983 of record SSNP01000190.1, read on the forward strand.
AAGTCCTTTTTTTTAAATCAAAATCTTTTTATTTAGGTTTTTTCCAAACATACAGAAAAAATAGAAGTCCAATACATACAGTGGGGCAAAAAAGTATTTAGTCAGCCACCAATTGTGTAAGTTCTCCCACTTAAAAAGATCAGAGAGGCCTGTAATTTTCATCATAGGTATACCTCAACTATGAGAGACAAAATGAGGGAAAACAAATCCAGAAAATCACATTGTCTGATTTTTAAAGAATTTATTTGCAAATTATGGTGGGAAATAAGTATTTGGTCAATAACAAAAGTTAATCTCAATACTTTGTTATATAGCCTTTGTTGGCAATGACAGAGGTCAAACGTTTTCTGTAAGTCTTCACAAGGTTTTCACACACTGTTGCTGGTATTTTGGCCCATTCCTCCATGCAGATCTCCTCTAGAGCAGTGATGTTTTGGGGCTGACGCTGGGCAACACGGACTTTCAACTCCCTCCAGAGATTTTCTATGGGGTTGAGATCTGGAGACTGGCTAGGCCACTCCAGGACCTTGAAATGCTTCTTATGAAGCCACTCCTTCGTTGCTGGGCGGTGTGTTTGGGATCATTGTCATGCTGAAAGACCCAGCCACGTCTCATTTTCAATGCCCTTGCTGATGGAAGGAGGTTTTCACTCAAAATCTTACGATACATGGCCCCATTCATTCTTTCCTTTACACGGATCAGTCGTCCTGGTCCCCTTGCAGAAAAACAGCCCCAAAGCATGATGTTTCCACCCCCATGCTTTACAGTAGGTATGGTGTTCTTTGGATCCAACTCAGCATTCTTTCCCCTCCAAACACGACAAGTTGAGTTTCTACCAAAAAGTTCTATTTTGGTTTCATCTGACCATATGATGTTCTCCCAATCCTCTTCTGGATCATCCAAATGCTCTCTAGCAAACCGCAGACGGGCCTGGACGTGTCCTGGCTTCAGCAGGGGGACATGTCTGGCACTGCAGGATTTGAGTCCCTGGCGGCGTAGTGTGTTACTGATGGTAGCCTTTGTTACTTTGGTCCCAGCTCTC
>SSNP01000190.1:645166-655408 GCA_006937955.1 Pachypanchax playfairii
TCAAGTGTATCAAAAAATTTTTTTTTTTTTTTTTTAGTGAGAGATAAATTCACAAATCGCTATCATAAATCATAAATTAATCCTACATTAAGACTGAAAGTGTTCTTTAAAGAGGTGAGTCTTAAGTCTGCTCTTAAAAGTAGCTGCCGACTCTGAGGATCGGACCGAGTTTGGTAGGTCATTCCACCATCGGGGGACAACAGAGGAGAAGAGTTTGGAACATGATCTCATGCCACGTTGTGGTGGAAGCGCTAGGCGTCTTTCAGCGGATGAGCGTAGCTGACGCGTGGGAATGTAGGTTTGGATGAGGGAGTGAAGGTACGTAGGAGCTGTGTGTGTTAGAGTCTGGTAAGCCAGAAGCAGAGCTTTGTATTTGATGCGTGCTGCAACTGGAAGCCAGTGCAGGGAAATGAGCAGCGGAGTGACATGAGCCCTCTTGGGCTGGTTGAAGACCAGACGTGCTGCTGCGTTCTGAATCATCTGCAGAGGTTTAACCGAGGACGCCGGAAGACCGGCCAGCAAAGAGTTGCAGTAGTCGATCCGGGACAAGACCAGGGCCTGGACCAGAAGCTGTGTGGTGTGGTCTGTGAGGAAGGCTCTGATTTTCCTGATGTTGTAAAGCTCGAATCGACATGAGCGAGCTACGGAGTTAACCTGCTCTTTGAAGGACAGCTGTTTGTTCAGTATGACACCAAGGTTTCTGGCGGAGGTTTTGGGGAACAGCGTGATGGAGTCAAGCTGCACGCTTATCTGAGGAGGTAAGGAGTTACTGGCAGGACAGACAATGAGGTCAGTTTTGGACAGATTAAGCTGAAGGTGGCGATCCCTCATCCATGCCGAGATATCTGAGAGGCAAGCAGATATCCGCACTGAGACGGATGTATCGTCTGGAGGGAACGAGAGGAGGAGCTGAGTGTCGTCAGCGTAGCAATGGTATGAGAAGCCATGGGAGCGAATGATCTCGCCTAATGAGGTGGTGTATAAAGAGAAGAGGAGAGGACCAAGGACCGAGCCCTGCGGGACACCCGTCGCCAGCTCATGTAGACTGGACATCTGTCCATGCCACGAGACTCTGAAAGATCTTTCCGCAAGGTACGAGGTGAACCACGAGAGGACCGGTCCCGAGATGCCAAGCTTAGATAGCGTCGAGAGGAGAATGAGGTAGTTGACTGTGTCAAAAGCAGCAGACAGGTCGAGGAGTACGAGTACTGAGGAGAGACCAGCCGATCTGGCAACCCGTAGTGACTCTGCAACTGAGAGAAGAGCGGTTTCAGTGGAATGGCCTCGCTTAAAGCCTGATTGATAAGGATCAAGTAGGTCGTTGTCGTGGAGGAACTGTGAGACTTGAGTCAAAACGGCTCGCTCTAGGATCTTGGACATGAACGGTAGGAGCGAGACTGGCCGGTAGTTTCCTACCTGGGCCGGGTCGAGCGACGGTTTTTTCAGCAGCGGAGTGACAGTGGCTTGCTTGAAAACTGAAGGAAAGATGCCAGTTTTCATGGAAGAGTTTATAATGTGGGTTATTGCAGGTTTGACAGCAGGACAGCTTCACACCAAGCTGCTTACCTATTGCAGATTCAGTCTTCCCAGCCTGGTGAAGGTCTACAATTTTGTTTCTGGTGTCCTTTGACAGCTCTTTGGTCTTGGCCATAATGGAGTTTGGAGCGTGACTGTTTGAGGTTGTGGACAGGTGTCTTTTATACTGATAACGAGTTCACACAGGTGCCATTAATACAGGTAACGAGTGGAGGACCGAGGAGCCTCTTAAAGAAGTTACAGGTCTGTGAAAGCCAGAAATCTTACTTGTTTGTAGGTGACAAAATACTTATTTTCCACCATAATTTGCAAATAAATTCTTTAAAAATCAGACAATGTGATTTTCTGGATTTTTTTTTCCTCATTTTGTCTCTCATAGTTGAGGTATACCTATGATGAAAATTACAGGCCTCTCTGATCTTTTTAAGTGGGAGAACTTACACAATTAAATACTTTTTTGCCCCACTGTAAGTGCATGCACATACAATATCACACAAGTGCAGGGATCATGGAAAACAGTATGAGAACAAACAAAAACAAAGCAAACACACCCTTCCCTTTTCTGTCACTGCCATCAATTCTCAAGTATATGCTAACACATTATTACATGACATGAGGTCACTGGCTCATGCCATGAGGTCGCCTGATCAACCCCGCTCCCACAGCTTAAGGAATGCAACCAAAAAATAGTCCCACATCTTCTGAAATTTGAAGCTCTTCTGTTGGAGTGAGTATCTCAAACAAGACATAATATCTACCAACCACTGTTTGTGGGTTGGTGGGACAAGATCTCTCCATCTAAGCAAAATGGAACATCTAGCCGAGAGGGAAGCAAAAGACAGTGTGACATTTTTCTGGAGATAGAGACACCACTTACTCAACGAACCCAAACAGGGTGGCCAGAGGGTTTGGCTGCAGTCTAACTTTTAATATCAGGGATGATGTTGAGAAAACCTCTGTCCAAAACTTATTAAGGCTGGGAAACGACCTATACATATGCATATGAATAGGTGTGCCTTTAGAGGTTACGTGATAGTTTAAATTTTGAAGCATGTGACCTGTGACATGCCTTGATCTTGAGCCGAGCCACAGGGGGAGACTTTAGATTTGACCAGAGGCTATAAAAGACCGAAATGGGTCATTTTTGGAATGGACATTCCGGACTAGCGCTACAACTGGTAGCAGCTTGTTGGAGTAGCTCTGTGACTTAACTAGCATTTGCTAGCTTTTTTTTGTTCTTTTTGAGTATTTCTTGCTAGTTCTTTCTTCTGGAAATATTTTCTAAATACTTTCCTTCTGATTTGGGTGCTGTGCTGATTGAGTTTTTTTTGCTTGATTTGTCACTTTTTTGCCACTTGTTATGATGCGTCACCATGGCAACAAGAGACTTGTTTACAAGTAAGAGCAGCTAACTGACATTCTCTGGATCCCTGATGAGCTCAAAAGAAGAAGATGTGGATGCAGGGCAGAACCATAATGAAGAGAGAGAAAGAGGAAGTTTAAACTTTCACTTCCATCAGTCATATTGACAAATGTGAGATCTCTTTGCTAACAAAATGGATGAACTTGAAACTCTGTTGAAGACCCAGCCAGATTATCGAGATTGCAGCATCATGTGTTTTACTGAAACGTGGCTAAAGGAACATATCCTGGGCTCCAGCATGTCTCTGCCTGGCTTTCAAACAATATGGGCAGACAGAGATTTGAAGAGGAGTGGCAAAAGAAAGGGAGTTTGTCAGCTGATCACATCTGCAGTCACCTGTTGGGGAAGTAGCATCAGAGTGAGTGAGATGAAGAGGCTGAACAGATGGATAAGGAGGACTGATTCTGTCCTGGAGACTGAACTGGAGTCTCTTGAGTTGATTGTCCAAAGGAGGATGAAGAACATGATGGAAAACCCTCATCATCCTCTTCAGAACACAGTAACTCAACAACGGAGTGTCTCAGTCAGAAGATTGTTCATAATCCGCTGCAGCACAGACCGCTACAGGACATCCTTCCTGTCCACAACTAGAACCCTCTACAATCGCTCCCTGAAGGAGAACTGAGCTACAACAACACTTAATTTCCCTTCAGGGATTAATAATAATAATAATTTTTGATTTTGATTTGATTTAGACTTTTAAAGAAAAGGACTTTCAACAATTGTTAGTTCTGGGAGCACAACGAGGCCAGGCTTAAAAGAGTGGACGTAGTGTCTTGCCTGCAGGTATCTGAAAAAATCAAATTTTGGTCAGTCAAATGTTCTGCTCAGTCGTTCAAATGAAGCCAGGGCATTTTCTATGACCAAATCTTTAAAGCTTACAATGCCCTTCTTGTGCCATTCCAGAAAGCCAGAGTCAAGGAGAGAAGGCTTAAAAAGATGGTTAGATGCAATGGGGCTCAATAGGGAGAAATCACCCAAACCAAAATTTTTCCTTAATTGAACCCATATTTTTAAGGAATGCTTAACCACTGGGTTGTAGATAGACACAAAGGATGGAAAGGGGATTGTCGAACCAAGCAATGCAGGGAGAGAGATGTTTTTGTCATTGCTACCCAGTCAGGACAATCAGGTTGGTCACCGTAGAAGGACCAAAATGCCAAACAGCATATATTTGTAGCCCAATAATCAAAACAAGAGTTTGGGAGAACAACGCCACCAGTGGACTTAGGCTTTTGTAGGTGAGTCTTATTAATATGGGGATGCTTTCCCTGCCAAATGTAGGAGGACAAAATTGAATCAAGCTGGTTAAAGAAAGAACTAGGTAGGAAAACAGGCAAGGCCTGAAAAAGTTATAAAAATGTAGGCAGGACAAACATTTTTATAGAATTGATACGCCCTACGAGAGACATATGTAAAGGTGACCACTGTGTCAGTGTTTGTTTACTCTGGTTTAACAAGGTAATTAAATTTTCCTTTAATAGGTCTTTATATTTTCTTGTGACTGATATTCCCAAATATGAGAATGTTTTTTTCAACTCTAAAAGGCAAAGTTGTATGTTCTAATATGAGTGCTTTGTTTTTGATAGGGAAAAGCACTTTTACTCAGCTTTAGTTTGTAGCCTGACAACTTTCCAAAGTTACTAAGTAGCGACAGAGCTGAGGTCAGTGAAGTGCTGGGGTTTGAAATAAACAGCAAAAATTCATCAATGTAAAGTGAGACTTTATGTTCTGTGGTGCCTCTCCAAATACCAGTCATGTTCTTAAAGAGCCCCTTTCATTAAAAGTGTTTTTTCTGAGGTTTCTGTAGAATATTTTAGCTTCACAGGTGTTCTTGCCTTCATAGTGAGTGTGAAAACAGTGAGCGAGTCAACAACTTATCTTTCAGTTTTTATGTCTCAAACTACACAGATGGTGATAACACCCGAGTTCGAACGGCTGGTACTTGCTTCGTCACAACTCCTGTGCTCATTAGTATTCGGCAGCTCCCGCAGTTGAAACCACGCCTAGCATGCTGCTGGCTAAAAGCTGTAGCATAAGTCGTAGCAAACAGGAAGAGAGAATGTCTGTTACCATGCGCAGTGGGGCAGGAAACAGTATACCTTGCTCTCATAGGCTAGTTTGTTAGCCAATTTGAGTCCTGCAAATTCAAGTAATGAATATGAACAAGCTGCTGCCCAAAGCCTGATGGAACCAGCTGAATTTTGATGCAGACACATTGAAAGCTTAGCTCTGCATGCACTGAAGACGTGATCACACAGCAGCGATTGTCGGGTGAGAGAATACCAGGGAAACACAAGCGGCGCTGTGTCCAAACTATTACTAGTATCTGTAAATGGCATTGGAGAGTTATTTGTTAGGACTCACCCACACAAATACTCGCGTTTTAGTGCCGTATCGGGGCCTCTCCCGATACTAGTATCGGTATCAGAACACCACTAATCTATACCTGCTTATTCCTCTTCAGGGAGCTGGTTTCTATCTCCAGCATTCATTGGGTTAGAGGCAGGGTTACACCTGGACAGGTCGGCAGTACATCACATATAGATATAGACTCACACTGTGTGTTTAGTTCATGTGCAGTGGTTTACATATGCTAAAATCTGAAATTTATGTGCTAACATTAACATAATTCCATGATGAATTGTATGATTGTTGAAATATTTAGTTCAAATAAAATATTTTTTTTTTTTTAGTGGTGAGGGCTACTGGGTGGGAAAATTATCTTTACGTAGCTGGAGACAGATGGCTTTGGAACAATTGGAAGAGGATGAATATGAAACCAAACACAGCAACAAACAGACCAATGGACAGGGTCCACACATAAACAGCAAGGGTAAGTGGAGCACTTTCAAAATAGGTAGAGCTGGTATGAAATTGGTATGATGTTAATGACTTGAACAAAAATACTGAAGTGTTATATACAACTGGGTGAAATGGCTTAGAATTTTTGATATTTATGTGTTTTATTCAAATACATAACATGTATCTCAGAATTTTAAAATTCCGGATACTGTGATCCAGAAAATAAAAATAAAAGAGGAACCTTCCGATTTTTGTAATCACTGCAAGAGAACAAATTATGTTATAAACTTGCAACAAACACCAAAAGCGAGTCAAGACACTGTGGAATTGGAAGCGTGCTAACAGATTGGATGTACCTACTAAAGCTATGGCACTAGATTCAGAAGAAAACCACCATTAAAGAAAAAGGGATATTTTTTTTGAATAACTACATAACTAATAATGAGATCAACGTGAATCCAGTTACTAAAGGTATGTTTTCATGGTTAAAAAAAAAACTCAATGTTGACACAATAACTGCAGGAATATTATTTTTCCTGGGTAATGTGATTCAGAACAGGAAAAAATAATGGATCTTTATCTTAACTGAAGTTGATGAGGGGATAGAGGGACAGTGGGGGTTAAGGGAATGTAGTGATAGTTGATGAGGGATAGGGATGTGATTTTCTTCCTTTTTGCTAGATCCAGAAGAAAACCACCTTTACAGAAAAATAGATTTTGAATAACTACTTAACTGATAATGAAGTCAGTGTCAATCCAATTACTATAGGTGTTTTCATAGTCAAAGAATCTGATAATGTAGATACAACAAAGATGAGTCTGCTATTTTTGGTTTAAATCACAATATGGGGGTAACTTAGGTTCTTGGCGGAGGTCTGCGCTCTACAAGTGCCTTTTCTAGTTTTGTTTTGTTTGTTTTTTTTACACAATAAAACTATCATGACATTTATCATAATAAATTGCAGAAACAAGCTTTAAAACTGTTTCTGCCCTTCCTGTTTTTCTTTCACCGATACTGTGTATGATTTCTTTGTGCAGCTGCAACAACACATCACAACACAGGAAGATCTTTGAATGCCAAGCTAATGTCCTTGTTATTTAGTTTGCTTTCTCAGGCCTTATTCTGCAGAGTATGTAGTCCTCAAATTGGGACACATTACCTGTTTCTTGTTTGGGTTGTGAATATTCCTGCTACTTTGTTTGATATATAGAGTTCACTTCAGTTCACACAAGGAGTGCTGAGGACGAGANTGAAGACTTTCAATGAAGACATTGTCTGCAATCATGGTATTTGACAATTTCAGCATCAAAAATACATTTGTATTTCCTTTTAACAACGAGACTGTGAACGGCAATTTTTGTTCTTGCTGTAGGCGGCCTGACTATTCTGGAGACTGAACGAAAGCTGGTATCTAATGAAGTTTGGACCAAGCTGAGAAAATACTTTCCAAAAGCCCCAGAATTCACCCAAAACCAAGAGTCCTGTCAGCAGTGTCTGGTAACAAGATTTGTTCCACACTAATTTATCACTTTAATCACTTTGTTACTTTTCAAGAAGTAAACGTTGAAGGTAAAAGATACAAATATGTGCAGTATGAGCAATATTCATTACTAGGGCTGCAACAAATGATTGTTTCATCATATTCGATGAATCAGATCGGGTCTCTACTCGATTAATTGGATTGGAGGGGAAAATTCTAAAATGTGCTACAGAAACATTTTTTCTTTCCTTCACTTTATTTAACAACAAAACATTATTGGAAAACGATTCAGTAGCATACAAAACAACATGCTGTCTCCTGTATATGCCTTGCTTTAATGGTTCAGTTCATTTTCGATACAGTTAAAAAAAAGTGTTGTGTACATTTAGAAATAAACTTTACCCACATTAAAGTCTTCAAAAACATTCTTAGAAAATGAAAATGTAAAAAACAAACTAAGATTTTCCTTTTGGAAATTATTTTCATAAAAAAAACTATTCTGTGCAGTTTCAACAAATCAACATTTTATTTTACCAATTCAGCCGAGTGGAAACAGATCCTGAGATGATCATCAGTCAGAGTTACCCCTCTGATTAACAGCGTTCATGGTTCCCTTTAATCAAGTGCGGCTGGAGCAGAAACAACTTTGGAGGAGGGAACTATATTGATCAAACACTAGCACACTGGTGTTGTCTGTCTTATCCATAAACTGTAAATATTATGGTCTTATCTTATTTTTTCCCCATTTTCATACTTTATGATTGGGAAGCCGAAGTGTTCCCAAACAGGAGACTTTGATTAAAAATTAACATAGTTTCTCGCAACTTACTCGGACACTGAGTTTCAAGTTTCAAGTTTATTTATCTATGAAGCGCCAGGTTGAATTTCCCTTCTGGGATAAAGTTGAATTTCCCTTCTGGGATAAATAAAGTATTTTTCATTTCATTTCATTTTCAGTTCATGACAAAGTAATTTCAAGGCACTTCACTGAAAAATCAACCAATTAATAATAAAACATTTTCTATCTAAGGAACCAGCCGATTGGGCTGAATTGTTATTTCAGCACAATCCCCCATCCTGAGCAAGCACGATTGGCGACAGTGGAAAGGAACGACTCCCTTTTAACAGGAAGAAACCTCTAGCAGAACCCAGCTCAGGATGGGCGGCCTTCTGCCTTAGCCGACTGGGGTCTGAGCTGACAGGAAAGAGACACAGACAAACACCGATGGATTTTGGCCAGTCGTCATGTAGAATAGAATAGAATAGAATAGAATAGAATAGAATGCCCTTTATTGTCATTATACAACGTACAACGAGATTGGAGAGCTTCTCCTGCTTCAGTGCAGACAGTAATAAGATAAAAAAATATGTATGTACAAAGAATAAAATGCAAAATTTCCAATATGTACAAAAACACAATAAAAATATGAATAGGAAAAAAGCACAATAAATATAAATAGACATAAAAATGTATTGCACAGATAAAATATATTGCACACAGTAATGTTATTTGCAGCATTCACAGAATGATAGTGAGGTAGAATATTGCACATTTGCATTGTGGGTGGGTGGAATTTACAGTTGAGAGTTCAGGGTGGTAATGGCTCTCGGGAAGAAACTGTTTCTCAGTCTGTTTGTCTTTGCCTTTGCACATCTGTAACGCCTGCCAGATGGCAGAAGCTCAAACAGCTGGGAACTGGGGTGTGAGTTGTCCATGGTGATGCTCCGGGCTCTGCTGAGACACCGGGAGCGGTAAATGTCTGTCAGGGAGGGGAGGGGGCAGCCAACAATCCTCTGTGCTGCCTTCACTGTCCTCTGGAGCCTTGCTCTGTCTGCTTCAGTGCAGCTCCCGTACCAGGTGGAGATAGAGTACGTGAGCACGCTCTCGATGGACGAGCGGTAGAAGGTCAGCAGCAGCTTTGGGTCCAGGTTGTTCTTCCTGAGAACTCTCAGGAAGTGTAGACGCTGCCGAGCCTTTTTTATGGCAGCGGAGATGTTGGCTGTCCAGGAGAGGTCCTCGCAGATGTGGACCCCCAGGAACCTGAATGTGTGGACACTCTCCACACATTCGCCGTTGATGTAGAGGGGGGGCGGGTCGGTCCTGTTCCTCCTGAAGTCTACGATCATCTCTTTTGTTTTCCTGGTGTTCAGAGCCAGGTTGTTCTCTGAACACCAGGTTGTGAGTCTCCGGACCTCCTCTCTGTAGACTGTCTCGTCTCCTTTTGTGATCAGCCCGACCACTGTTGTGTCGTCAGCAAATTTGACGATGATGTTGCTTTGGTGGACGGGGCTGCAGTCATGGCTGTAGAGACAGTACAGGAGGGGGCTCAGCACGCAGCCCTGTGGGGAGCCGGAGCTTAGTTTACGGCCGGAGGAAAGGTGGGGGCCGAGTCTCACACTCTGGGGTCTGTTGGTCAGAAAGTCTTTAATCCAGGTGCATGTGAGAGGGGGGAGGCCCAAGGTGTTTAGTTTAGTAATGAGAATGTCCGGTATTATTGTGTTGAAGGCCGAGCTGTAATCCACAAAGAGCATCCTGGCGTAGCTCTGCTGCTGTTCCAGGTGTGTCAGCACAGCATGCAGAGCTATGGCGATGGCGTCCTCCGTGGATCTGTTTGCCCGGTATGCGAATTGGTAGGGATCCAGTGTGGGGGGTAGGCAGGCTTTGATGTGCTTGAGAACCAGCCTCTCGAAGCACTTCATAATGATGGGTGTGAGGGCAACAGGACGGAAGTCATTTAGGCTGGTTGTGGGAGACTTTTTGGGGATTGGGATTATGGTGAAGAATTTCAGGCAGGTGGGGATGACTGCCTGGGACAGGGAGAGGTTGAAGAGCTTGCAGAAGACTGTGGCCAGCTGGTGGGCGCATGCCCTGAGCACCATGCCTGGTACACCATTCGGTCCAAGAGCCTTCCTGGGGTCCACAGCCAGGAGCACGCGCCTCACATCCTGCTCCTGGACCGTGAGTGGGGGGTTGTTGGAGCCTGAGGGGGGAGGGGG
>SSNP01000190.1:658826-700472 GCA_006937955.1 Pachypanchax playfairii
CTAGCAAACCGCAGACGGGCCTGGACGTGTCCTGGCTTCAGCAGGGGGACACGTCTGGCACTGCAGGATTTGAGTCCCTGGCGGCGTAGTGTGTTACTGATGGTAGCCTTTGTTACTTTGGTCCCAGCTCTCTGCAGGTCATTCACTAGGTCCCTCCGTGTGGTTCTGGGATTTTTGCTCACCGTTCTTGTGATAATTTTGACCCCACGGGGTGAGATCTTGCGTGGAGCCCCAGATCGAGGGAGATTATCAGTGTCTTGTATGTCTTCCATTTTCTAATAATTGCTCCCACAGTTGATTTCTTCACACCAAGCTGCTTACCTATTGCAGATTCAGTCTTCCCAGCCTGGTGAAGGTCTACAATTTTGTTTCTGGTGTCCTTTGACAGCTCTTTGGTCTTGGCCATAGTGAGGTTTGGAGCGTGACTGTTTGAGGTTGTGGACAGGTGTCTTTTATACTGATAACGAGTTCACACAGGTGCCATTAATACAGGTAACGAGTGGAGGACCGAGGAGCCTCTTAAAGAAGTTACAGGTCTGTGAAAGCCAGAAATCTTACTTGTTTGTAGGTGACCAAATACTTATTTTCCACCATAATTTGCAAATAAATTCTTTAAAAGTCAGACAATGTGATTTTCTGGATTTTTTTTCCTCATTTTGTCTCTCATAGTTGAGGTATACCTATGATGAAAATTACAGGCCTCTCTGATCTTTTTAAGTGGGAGAACTTACACAATTGGTGGCTGACTAAATACTTTTTTGCCCCACTGTATGATTCAAACCAGTTTAATGCAGTTCCCTGAATCCCAATGAGCTCTCCTATTCCTTGGTGATTACTCCAAGATGTTTCCATTTGACATTTACCATTAATCTTTTAAATTAATGTATAATTCTGACAAGTTAAAACTGTAACCAAAGCTCAGTCAGCTGTTCCCAAACGTATTTAGCCACACACCCTCTTCTACTGTGTTGACACAACCCGAATCCCCCACGCCTTCAAAAAAATGCCACAAGCTTTTTTGTTAGTGGTGAAAGAAAGTTGAAATTCATTTATATTAAATACAGTATGTTTTATCATGCTCAAATGAACAAAACACACATCTAAAAAAATTATCATGATCACAGCAATGCACTCCCGCATTTGAATTCATCTGAAACACTGAAACAAAGTTATGTGCAAGCATTCACTTTTAAGAGCAAAGAAGATTGATGACAGGTGAAGAATAAGAGGTAGGAAACAGATACATTGGGGAAAATATTATAATGTTTTGAAATAATTAATAAAATATACTTTATTAATCTCTCTTGGGAAGACAGCAGGATAATGCACCATAAAGCTCGAATCATTTCAAATTGGTTTTTTGAACATGACAATGTTCAAACACGGTATTAGTATGGTGTTCCTAATAATCCTTTAGGTGAGTGTACATACATATACAGTGGGGGAAATAATTAATTGACCTCTTGCTGATTTTGTAAGTTTTTCCAATGACAAAGAAATGAAAAGTCTCAGAACAGTATACTTTTCTATTTTTTTTTTTACCTTTATTGCCTTAGAACATGAACACAACATGCAATTCACATAACAAATAACAGTGTAAAGATTGGCTCAGATTGAAGATACATGTCTATTTGAATACAGGGAGGAGTTATAGGCACAGATATACATATATTCACAAGTATACTTACACATATTTACTCACATATAAACACATTTACATATACCTATACTTGCACTTCAATTAAGAAATTTTAATACACCTGACCATCTTCTTGAGAAAATGTACATTTTCAGTTGTAGTTGGGCAGATAGACATTCCATCAAATAAACATGTTGTAGTTTTTGTGTCCATTGGACTACAGTGGGTGGGCAGGGCTTAAGCCAGTTTAATGTGATCATCTTCCTTGCCACCATCAACAGAATATGGATATCCCATGGGAGATCTGTTCTTAAAATATCCTCAATTATCTTCTTTATGTTTTCCCAAAATATCTTAATTTTAGGGCATTCCCAGAAGATATAGGTATGATCACTTACCTGATCAACCAGGCCCAAGTCTTTAACAGAATACTTTACAAAGACATGAGGACCTGGAGCTGAACCGCTGTCTCTCAGTTTCGAAGGTGAGCTTAGCCAGTTGAGAGAGAACCAATCACAGAAACCCAGAAGTGACACAACATATGTGACGCTAAAGCGGATACACACATGGCGGAACAAAACAAGAGGTTTAGCGAGCGGAGCCGTAATGGTAGCTACAGAGCCATGGTTAATGGAGGAGAAAAGACGAATATTAATGACAGTTGTCTCTGGTTTTAAAGAATCTATACTTTCCTGTTTTTGCAAAACCGAAGAAAGCGCAGAAGTAAACACTTCATCCACAGCCGAGTCCGCCATGCTGAATGTTGTGCTCTGGGTGGAAAATGCTATTTCCGTGTTTTCAGGATGACGCACAACAAAGGTGATATGTAATTGGTCCGTCCTAAAATTTGACTTGGAAATGATTGCGTGCGGCTCCGGTGTCAGACCCTTCTGCATTTGAACATAATGCAGGAGGATCTGATTGGTCTGGCTATATGATCACCGACTGTGCCACATTTCCTCCAACATTTATCTGTGGTAGTACTTTTAAATAGATGAGTCTTTAATGGTGTCCGAAAAAAAATAATTTTAGTTTTCCAGTCAAACTCTCTCCAATTTTGGCTATTAATCCCTTTATGACCTTGAGAACATATTTTTCGCCAGAAAATAATCTGCAACTGCAGAACAGTATAATATTAATGGTAGGTTTATTTTAACATTGACAGATCAAAATGAAAATTGAACAAATAACTTAGATAGAAACTGATTTGCATTTCATTGCTTGAAATTGCCTATGCACTGGCTTCGGAGCTCAGGTCTAACTAGAAAATACCTGGGGAAATCAGAAAGCAGCATTATTCTGACACTGAGCATCTTCACACCATAGACAATTTCCTTCAGATAACCCCAAAGATAAAAGTCTAAGAGGGTCAGATCGGGAGACCTGGGGGGCCATTCAACTGGCCCACGATGACCAATCCACTTTCCAGGAAACTGTTAATCTAGGAATGCTGGGACCTGACACCCATAATGTGGTGGTGCACCATCTTGCTTGTAAAACTCAGGGAATGTGCCAGCTTCAGAGCATAAAGTGGGAAACACATTATCATGTATCAATTTCAAATATCCAGTGGCCTTGAGGTTTCCATTGATGAAGAATGGCCCCACTATCTTTGTACTCCATATACCACACCATACCATCACTTTTTTGTTTCAACAGTCTTGGAGGGATCTATCCAATGTGGGTTAGTGTCAGACCAATAGCGGTGGTTTCGTTTGTTAACTTCACCATTCACATAAAGGTTTGCCTCATCAATGAACAAAATCTTCTGCGTGAACTGAGGGTCCTGTTCCAATTTTTGTTTTGCCCATTCTGCTAATTCTGTGCGCCGATCGGGGTCATCCTTGTTGAGATGCTGCAGTAGCTGGAGTTTGTAAGGGTGCCATTTGTGAGTAGCTAATATCCGTCAAAGGGATGTTCGACTAATGCCCACTCTCCAGTGAAATGCGGCGAGTGCTATGCTGTAGGCTCTTGCTGAATGAAGCTAGGACAGCCACTGATGTTTCTTCATTAGTGACAGTTTTCATGCGTCCCAATTTTGGCAAATCCAACACTGAACCAATTTCACGAAACTTAGCAAGTGGGTTGCTAACTGTAGCATTTGGGAGATAGGTGGTCTCATAGGGTGTCTTGCATTGAAATCTGCTGCAATGACCCGGTTACTGCATTCACCAGATATCAACACAATTTTGATCTGCTTCTCACATGTTAACCTCTTCGACATGTCAATGGCTGTGAACAGAGAGAAACTTGTAAATAACTCATGAAAGAATAACGTTAAATACATTAAAACCAAGCACACGATTGTTTTTCTTGTGCAATTACCAATAAGTTTGATGTGTCACATGACCCTCTTCCAATTGAAAAAACAAAAGTACGTCATCCAATGAGGCCTTGTTCTGGATGTATTTATGGAGCTTCGAAGTTTCATCCTGGATGGTGTCTCTCATGCTCATTAGTCCTCTGCCTCCTTCCTTGCGGCGTGCATACAGTCTCAGGGTGCTGGATTTGGGATGGAACCTGCCATTCATGGTGAGGAGCTTTCGTCTCTTAACATCTACACTCACCGGCCACCTTATTAGGTACACCATGCTAGTAATGGGTTGGACCCCCTTTTGCATAGATTCAACAAGGTGCTGGAAGCATTCCTCAGAGAGTTTGGTCCATATTGACATGATGGCATCACACAGTTGGCGCAGATTTGTCGGCTGCACATCCATGATGCGAATCTCCCGTTCCAACCACATCCCAAAGATGCTCTATTGGATTGAGATCTGGTGACTGTGGTGGCCATTTGAGTACAGTGAACTCATTGTCATGTTCAAGAAACCAGTCCGAGATGATTCCAGCTTTATGACATGGCGCATTATCCTGCTGAAAGTAGCCATCAGAAGTTGGGTACATTGTGGTCATAAAGGGATGGACATGGTCAGCAACAATACTCAGGTAGGCTGTGGCGTTGTAACGATGCTCAATTGGTACCAAGGGGCCCAAAGAGTGCCAAAAAAATATTCCCCACACCATTACACCACCACCACCAGCCTAAACCGTTGATACAAGGCAGGATGGATCCATGCTTTCATGTTGTTGACGCCAAATTCTGACCCTACCATCCGAATGTCGCAGCAGAAATCGAGACTCATCAGACCAGGCAACGTTTTTCCAATCTTCTATTGTCCAATTTCAATGAGCTTGTGCAAATTGTAGCCTCAGTTTCCTATTCTTAGCTGAAAGGAGTGGCACCCGGCGTGGTCTTCTGCTGCTGTAGCCCATCTGCCTCAAAGTTCGACGTACTGTGCGTTCAGAGATGCTCTTCTGCCTACCTTGGTTGTAACGAGTGGTTATTTGAGTCACTGTTGCCTTTCTATCAGCTCGAACCAGTCTGGCCATTCTCCTCTGACCTCTGGCATCAACAAGGCATTTCCACCCACAGAACTGCTGCTCACTGGATATTTTTTCTTTTTCGGACCATTCTCTGTAAACCCTAGAGATGGTTGTGTGTGAAAATCCCAGTAGATCAACAGTTTCTGAAATACTCAGACCAGCCATTCTGGCACCAACAACCATGCCACGTTCAAAGTCACTCAAATCCCCTTTCTTCTCCATACTGATGCTCGGTTTGAACTGCAGGAGATTGTCTTGACCATGTGTATGCCTAAATGCACTGAGTTGCCGCCATGTGATTGGCTGATTAGAAATTAAGTGTTAACGAGCAGTTGGACAGGTGTGCCTAATAAAGTGGCCGGTGAGTGTATATCTCATCCTTTGGCCATCTTATTTTCGCGCAGGGTATCTGATCACTGGCAGGGCATAGCTGTTTCTTGCCTTGGACTTGTTCATTCCATTGAGCTGGCTTCTTAGGACTTGCCTCACTCGTTGTGGGTATTTGGCTGGTGCTGCTTCCCTTGTTGCCTGCTCGAGGTTGCCATTTGCCTGTGGTATTCACAGGTACTTGTAACTGTCCTCAATCTCTGCTATTGTTCCCTCTGGGAGTGAGACCCCTTCAGTGTGGACTACCTTGCCTCGCTTTGTGACCATCCTACTACATTTTTCAATGCCCGAATGACATCCCGATGTCATTGCTGTAGATCCTGGTTGTGTGGATCAGGGAATCAATTTCCCGTTCCCTCTTAGCATACGACTTGAGGTCATCCATATAGAGGAGGTGGTTGATTGTAGCTCCGTTCTTAAGGCAGTATCCATAGCCGGTCTTGTTGATTATCTGGCTTAGGGGGTTCAGACCTATGCAGAACAGCAGTGGGGACAGAGCATCACCTTGGTATATTCCATATTTTTATGGATACTTGTGCAAGTTGCTTGCCATTGGCCTCAATGGTGGTTCTCCACAACCTCATCGAATTCGCAATGAATGCTCCAACAGTCCTGTTGATGTTGTAGAGCTTCAAGCATTCATTGATCTATGTGTGTGGCATCGAGTTGTAGGCTTTCTTGTAGTCAACCCAGGCAGTGCACAGGTTAGTCTTTTGGGATTTGCAGTCTTGGGCAAAGTTTAAAAAGTTGAATCACTTTTGGTATTGATATCTCTAACTTTTAAAGTCATAGCACCCCTCCCCTGAATGAGCCGCATGTTTTGATGTATAAATTGCTAAAATCAAATGAAAACTGCGGAACGAGTTAAATGCCAAAAAACATAAGAAAGATAGTGGAGTCTCTCACTTAGTAACTCACTGTAACTAACTTGTAGCTTGATATACATTAAATACAAAATATTTACTCCACAGATCAGTGACAATCTGTTGACAACACTGAGTTTATGGAAAAAATATGCTTTAGTACATTGTTGCTGAATTTTCTGATAAAATGTTCAATGTCAACATGATAATGATATAACTTGATTACTGCAGCACGGTCAGCTGTTGATGGCTTTGGCTGATTTCTGGTCTGAAAACTTTCCAGTAATTAAAGAAAAATATCTTGTGATTTTATCGGTTATGATCACCTGAGCAAAACGTCTGGAAACAGATATGTTTGTGCAGATATCAGACATCTGGACACATTTCACTCAAAACTGCACTGCAAGTTTAAATCCAAGAGGATTTTCCAGCAAGTGTTTATGAAAATGTAATTTTGAACAATTAATTGCAAGTTTAATCCATCACACTGACTCTGCTCCACCCCATGCAGCGTCTCATCAGCTGTGATATGCCGCATGGTCCAACTGAGGCACAGTGTTCTGTAGCATTTCCACACGTGATGGTAGAAGAACTGCTGTTCTATTCAACAAGTTGCTTTTATTAGCTAACAAAAACTGTTCAAAAACAGCACAACTACCACAACCACTGCTCCCAGTCTCTTTTTTCCTTGTCTCTCACACACATCCACCAACAGGAATTTACCTGAACACCCTCTCCCACCTGGAGACATTAACGTAGACACCGTCATAATGTGCGACTATGAACAGAAAATCAAAACAAAGTTGCTGCATTACATTATAATAAAACGTCTGTGATTTATTACCAGAAAAAAGAGCAGCAAGCAGTTTACAGCACTAATCAATCAACCAAATCAATCAAAGATACTTTATTAATCCCCGAAGGGAAATTAAGTGTTGCCACCAGTTGTAGCTCTATTCCGGAATCAGTCAAACATATCTGTAATAATATTTGTGGCGATCAAAATAAAAAAGTCAAAGTAAAACGAGTTGAGAAATGCCACAATAAAAACAAGCAGTTCAGTAAACAGTGCAATTAGATTAAACTGTCTCAAAAACTAAATCAACAGAGAGTAAGACAGAAGCAGTTAAGCCGGTTTTCTGGAATGAGGCTGTCAATTGGTTTATTTACATATTAAAAATATAAAAACAAAAGAAGTCAGCTTGAATCTACATTCATACTTAGTGAATCTGGGGAGAGATTAAACGAGAATCTTCCTAGTCTTTCAGGCTGTGTTACGGCCCCTAAATAGTAGAAATCCACAAAGGGAAAAATGTTTTCACAGTACTGGTCTGGTAATGCCTTATGCCCCTTTCACAGCAGGACTGAATGGTGTAGGTGTGATGTGGGGTTGGATGGTGTGAGGTCAGTCTAGTTTTGTTCACATGCTCGTCTGTGGAATGTGCATGTGGGAGTGAGCAATGCACACATTGGTATGGACTGTTGACCTTAGCAGTGACGGAGGTCTGTTCTTTTCGACACAAGTTTTGTAAACAAATGTGATGAACTGGAGGCTGCTCCGTGTAGCAGCACCGCTGCTGTTTCCTTGGCAGCTTGGTTCTGAATACATGTCAGAAGATGGATTGACTTGAACTGCTTTGTGTACTATCTGTTAAGTGTAAATGTATTTGTGGTGAAATTACTTTAAAACTCTTCTTGCTTGTGTGACTAGACATTAGAACAGGAGGAGAAGGACAATGAGGCAGTCAGTAAGATGATGGCCCTTGATCAGAAGAACCAGCTACTTAATCTGTTCCATGAAAAGAACCGGCCAACACTCACAAAATGGCCCCAGGTAAATAAAAAGTGCTAAACTGTCAGATCTTTGATCAAAGTTGTGACCTAAATGTACAGAAAACTGATGAATGTCTTTATATTTGTGTCTTCAGGGCACAGATGTTCTTTACATAGTTCCCCTGTTTTTTGTGGATGAATGGAGAAAATTTATAAGGTTTGTTAGACAAATTAGTCTCATTGCCAAAATAACATTTACCTTTATACACTAAAGAAGAATAAAAAGTGCTTTAATTGTAAAGGTTTGTCAAGAAATGGCTTTTATGTATTTGTATTAAATGAAATTCAGCCCTTTCTCTCTCGGTTTACAATTCATTCTAACAGTCTTGAATTGACTGTCCATCAGATGTGTGACACCTCTCTCTTTGCATTTTTAGGAGGCCTACAAAATCGTCTCCAGTGTCAAATGTGGGCAACACTTTGCTCCTCTGTCCCCATGGCGGCTTCATGTTCACATACGATTCTTTGATTAGTGGAGAGGCACAACAGTAAGTTCTGTGAACACATCAAAGCCAAATCACCAGTATTAATTATATATTTTTTTAATCCCACAGTGTTGCTGAATGTTTTCTCCTCATAAAACATTTACAAAATATACAGCAATTTTTGTACAATTTTGTGTTCAGGCATGTTCTCACTGCAGGGTTTTTCTCTCTAATTTTTTACCCACCTGCACTGATCATAGTGTCAGTTACATTTGAAAATAAGAAAATCTGACAAGTTGTCTCTGAACTTAACAGTTTCATGGATAGCTATCACCAAGTGATGGCTTTATAATAGTCGCTCGTCAAAGTCACCTGGGGAGAGGACCGTTTTTTCAGAGAGCAAGAGCACATGAAGCAAGTTGATATAATGCAGTCAATGATACAGCTGTTTATGATACTGTTTGTTTTTTTGTTTGCTTGTTTATTTCTAAAATGTCAAGTCCAGATCATTATCAATATTCCAGATTCAAAGTTACCTTTATGTTAACTTTCCAAGTAATTGTAAATAATGATCATACGGCAAGTTATGAAATGCCAATTAGTAAAAAAAAGATTCTAAGGAACAAGCTGATTGGGTTGAAAAATCAGTTCAGTTGGGTTTATGATTTTGGTTATATGAGACAGTTAATAACGCATTCTATTTATGACACAAGTTGTTATAAATCAAATCAAATCCAAAATACTTTATTAATCCCCAAAGGGAAATTAAGTGATGTTGTAGCTCAGTTCTTCTTCAGGGAGCCATTGTAGAAGGTTCTAGCTGTGGTCAGGAAGGATCTCCTGTAGCCGTCTGTGCTGCAGCAGATCTGAAGAAACTTCTGAATGAAGACACTCTGTTGTTGAGTTACTGTGTTCTTAAGAGGATGATGAGGGTTTTCCATCATGTTCTTCATCCTCCTTTGGACAATCAACTCAAGAGACTCCAGTTCAGTCTCCAGGACAGAATTAGTCCTCCTTATCCATCTGTTCAGCCTCTTTATGTCAATTGTTCTGATGCTGCTTCCCCAACAGGGGACTGCAGATGTGATCAGCTGACAAACTCCCTTTCTTTTGCTGCTCCTCTTCAAATCTCTGTATTGTTTGAAAACCAGACAGAGACACGCTGGAGTCTGGGATATGTTCCTTTAGCCATGTCTCAGTAAAACACATGATGCTGCATTCCTGATACTCTGGCTGGGTCTTCAACAGAGTTTCAAGTTCATCCATTTTGTTTGCAAAGACATCTCAATATGACTGATGGAAGTGAAGGTTTAAACTTCGTCTTTCTCTCTCTTCCGTGTCTTCTTCTTTTGAGCTCATCAGGGATCCAGAGTTTCAATTTGAGTATTTCAGCCTTACCCCTCCTTTCCACCGGTTGCGTCAGCAGCGCGTTACTGCAGCAGCACGTCATACGCAGCTGAAAAAAACTCAATCAGCACAGCACCCAAATCAGAAGAAAAGTATTTACAAAATATTTTCAGAAAAAAAAATACTCAAAAAGAACAAAAAAAATGCTAGCAAATGCTAGCTAAGTCACAGAGCTACTCCAACAAGCTGCCACCAGTTGTAGCGCTTTTCCGGAATAACAAGTTGTTTATGATATATTCTATTTTAGAAGCTTGATGTTTGATGTGATTTTATGTTTGTTTTTTTATGTGAAAAAAGTGAAACTTTATAATCTAAAAATACACTTGACCTTAAGCTTTGTCACCACTGCCATGTGATCTTTTGTTTACTGTTTGTCTTGCACAGTATTGCTCTGCTTTGGCCCAATGAATGGGAAGTGATCAGTAGACTCTTTATTGTCGACCAACCAATATCCATTCACTGCTTGAAACAGAACTCGCCAAATGGTTGTGCCACCCATTTCACCACTCATCCTGGTAAGGTTTCTAAGTTTGGCAAGATTTGTTTATTTTCACATTCACAGCTACATTTTTTGTTTAGATTAGACAAGGACAGAAATAATCAAATGACTGCAGATTGTCTAAAGCATGAGAAACTATGAAGTATTCCCTGTGCAAATCAGTTGGATTAAAAGACTAAAGTGACAAACAAATTTATGTCCATCATTTTTATGCAATTTATAGTTATGTTGACTTGAAACAAAAATGTGTACAAATGTGTCCACAATAGCAGCTCAAGAATATTTCTTCCTGTGGACATTTAAAGTTTAAGGTTTGTGTGTTTAGATCTGTGTTGGGAATGCAGAGAGAGCTTCTTATTCCAACAGCAGAGAGATCTCAGGGAATATGCTCAAGCAACCATCTACATCCGTAAAATTATCAAAGACAAAGGGGTATGAAACAATTAAACACACATTACACATTTTGACAACTTGGTTTTTCAATCATAGGAAATTAGATCCACAGATCTTGTATTGCTGATGAATTTGCCTGTTTTCACCCTGTTTGCAACATAGATGATGAAGGACACAGCTACAGAGCTAAACACTTCCAGCTCTGAGGCAGAGGAGGAGAGGGAGGAGCATCCTAATGTAGATGGAGAAAAAGATCCAGACTTCAGTCAGGTAATTACTCTGCAGCTTCAAGTTCACATATCCCAACTTCTAAGAACAGTGGCAGAAATACCCGTGATGTGCTTCACAATCATAATCAAAAACTCCAGGCTACAGAAATCGTTCCCCTTGTGATGATGTGTGATTGGTTCAAAAGAGTTAGCGTGGAACCACTAAGGGCCTAATTTATCAATATTCGCTCCAATACTGTTAGGAAAGCCAGCAATATCATAAAAGCCTTGTCTAATGTTTGGGAAATTAATGTATCTGTCCACGTAACATTGCATTCAAAACCTGTAAACCTTTGCAACAAGTTAAGACAGGCGATAAAAGTGTGACAAATCACACTGCTCCCAATATTTTGTGTCTTCTGACAGAAACACCCTCATTGCATATTCATCAAGGGAAAAGGAGCTAAAAGGATTTTGCACATCTAGCGGCAGGTTTAACAGGAGCAGTTTTACCTGCGGGTTGTTAGTATATCACCTGTTGCTTGTTTTTGCAGCTGCTGCGAGGTTTGCGCCTGTTTTAACAACTATAAATCTTTGATAAATCAGGCCCTAACTCTTTTAGACCAATTACACATCCTCCAGGGCCACTGTTTTGCATGCTGCAAAAGTTTACCTTCGTTAACACCTTAATTTTCCAAATGAATAAATATCAAGCTTTTGCAGACCTTGATGAGATGCTAAGGAGGTAATTTAACATGTTGAATTTTATAGTATTATTTTATATTAGTTGAATGGATAAAAACTAGAGGCTGTTATATTTGTCTCCCGATATATTCATTTTAATCTTCATTGGCCGAATTTTTTAAAAAGAAGCCGATAAAAAAAAAAAAAATCAGGCATCTGTGTGGCCACCTGCTGCCACTACTAGACTGACGAAAGGACCCCCACACGTTGTCAGCTAGTCCACTCAACAGCGCTGTGCTCCAAATCTCATGTTGAACTAAACAGTACCAAATTCCACTGTACCGACCGAGGATTGATTCATGGAGTATTAAACGGTGCCTCATTTCGCTACCAGCACGGCAGGCGAGCGAGAGAGAGAGAAAGAGAGGGAGCACGCATAATCATATTAGTCCATGCGAGCGTGTTGTAAACAAAGCAGCTGCAGCCTGACAGAGGAAGTGCTCTTACAGGGTGTCCGCGGGGTCTTAAAAAGTATTAAAAGTTGATAAATCAGTTGTTGGAAAAATAAGGCCCTTAAAAAGTATTAAAAGGTCTTAATTGCGATTTAATAAAGTCTTCAATTTTGTGGGTATTCAAGCTCTGTCTACATTGTTTGACATACAAAAGTGTCGCTGAATTCATTTGTTTTTTTTCCTTGTGACGAATAAAACAAAGATATCCAGACATGCACATACGTGTGACGTTGCACATCTGGCGTCAGTTTAACGCTCACCTGGCACGAAACATCTAAGTACAACGGGAAAAAATGGGTTAATGTAAGTTTTCGAGTTCCTGGTTGGAAATGCCGGATTTCAAGCAGTGGCTGAAGCCTGTTGCAGAAAACAGCCGAGAGGCTTACAAAAAAAGCAAAAAAAAGATAAGCGTTGCGTCGATTGGTGTCAACGCTGTCAAGGCCCATATGAACGGGGCTGGTCACGAGACTGCCGCCTAGCTGCAGAGAGCAGCAGCTGTCCATCGTCAGTTTCTGCGTTCCATCAAAGACTCTACCTCCAAGTACGACAGCTGAATTCGTTAGCACAGCTACGACAGCGACCCCTGTCTTGTTCTCTGCCGACATTAAGGTGTCTATTCGCCTTATGCGCATTCCCACAATGCTCTGCGCCAACCGGCAACATCCGGTTTGTTGTTTTGATGGCAGACAGCTGAGAGAATAGTGTGTTCCAGTCAGATTTTATCAAAATTTAAGGTGAGTTTAAAGTTTCATTTACTCAAATAGCTTGATTAAGATAGTTTTCAATGTTTTTGACGGGCTTCCTAGTGGTGAAATACCATAGACTGTCCACAAACACCTGAAACAGCCGTGACTCCATGGCTGTGCTTGCTTCAGTTTCTAGATGCAGGTTACATGTAGTTTATTGTTATCTTGGTGGTAATATACATCTTTTTTTAAAGTTAGGGTTGCTGTGATGTTCAGATCCCTTCGTATCTGTTCTCCCAAAGTCGTCTTAGTTTAGCTTGCTTCTCCCCTTTTGGGGACCTGTAGCAGCTTCTTTTTATGCCCTGAACTTTATCTAGACCTTGTCTGTTGCCACAGTTTGGTGCAGCACATCTTAAACCCAAGTTTTCAGGCTTTTGCACACGAATTCTCATCTCTCTACATTGAAAACGTACAAAGCGGATGTTGCCGGTCAGCGCCGTGCATCATGGGATATTCGCATGGTGACACACTGACACTGCGCGCGGAGATTATCTGGTGTCTTAACACTGTGGTAAATCAATACTCCCTATATTCAAACGAATGGATTTCTGACATTTTTAAGTTGATGTTTCCGGATTCAGACATTGCTAAAACTTTCACTTGTGGTAAAGACAAAACTATTTTAAGCAGCAGCTCGTCAACAGCATCAACAAAGCTGGCCCGTTTGTGTTGATGTTTGATGAGTCTCTCAATCACTCAAATAAGAAGAAGCAACTTGACGTCCACATTCGTTTTTGGAAGGATGATTCTGTCCAGTCAAGATATCTGGGCTTGCTGTGACCTAGTTTAGATTTCAATAAACCTTTGCTTTAAATTATTCTTTCAAGCTTTATTCCTTCCCATCTTATCTGAATTCTGTTATATGGTTGTGCTCTATGGATTTAACTGAAGATCACAACAGCTGAGCAAGTTAAAGATGCGTTGATTACAGCTCAAAGTGATAAGGAGGTCTTAAAGTTTTTTTGGAAGGTCTTTAAAAAGTCTTAAAAAGGTATTAAAATTAACTTCAGGTTTCCTGCATATACCCTGTCTTAAGTTTGGCTCCTCTTCTCTAAAGGCGTTGGAGTTTAAGCCCACTGTCTGACACAAGGTTTAACGCCAGTGGCGAGACCCCGTCCCATCTAAGTAAGCACCTTTCCCCAAGTTCGTAACGTCAATGTAAGTGCTTGTTTTTAAACCAATCGGTATTTGGCTGCAGCTACTCCATTCACTGAGAGAGCCTGTACCTGTCAGAGGGCAGATGTGTCACAGCAAGACTGTTTCATTTGCCTTTTATAATAAAAGGAGCCATCACACAATTTGTTCAGAGGGGAAGGGACAGGAATTAGAGCACATGTAGCTGTTTTTTTTTAATTATGCATCATTTGTTAATTGTGCATAATTTAGAAAACACTAAGTAGTTGTGATTAAAAGGTTACATATTGATTCATTTTGTACAACACTACAATTACAATATACAAACAGTTGTATGTTATTTACCTGTTAGGTTAGATAAGTTAATGGAGTTCAACTTACTGCTTCCATATCAGGAGAATGACTAACCATGTTACAAAATACAGTAGTAATTAGTGGAATATCCCCATGAAGTTTAGTGTTTAATCTTTGCACTATTTTTATGTGTATTTTAGATTTTATTTCTTACTACAATGTGGTAGTGGGCTTTACTTTGTGATTTTTATTTTACTTAAAGATTCTACCTAGCCCAGCCACTATTTTGAAACCAGCAGTATTTGCACCTTTATTCTGTGTACAGTTTGATTTTTTTATTTTACTTTGAACATTAAAAAAAATACTTAAATCTGTTTTTTCTACTGTTCTGAAACAGTTTGCAAATGTTACTGTTTTTAGTTTTTAAATGATCCTATATTTAAAGTTCAATAAATATTAAAACAAAGATGTTTTGACTTATTTAATTTATATTGCACACAGTGAGTGTTCAATTTCCTTTCCGAATCAGTGCGTTGCTAAAATCGACATATATCGACCTCGGACATCGGCGTTAATAATCGGCTTCAGATATCGGCCATCTGCATTTTTTTTTTAAAAATCTGTATCGGCGTCGGCCTTAAAAATCCATATCGGTCGGCCTCTAATAAAAACCTAACATTTTAAGTTGTTTCTACATTTTGGGAAAAATCAGTTCACCTAACTTGGAATGATAAGTTCCAGGAACTAAAATGAAACTTTATTTATTACAGTGTACTGTATACAAGTAGGTACCAGGGAGTGTGGTACTGGCTGCAGGGAAGGGAGAATTTGGGGAGTGGGGGTGCGCTGATGGCTGGTTAGCCTAGGGCGCAAAACTAGCAAAGGCTGCTTTTGGGCACCTCAGTAGAAATTATATTTCCAGTAATGCTAGTGCATTGAACATTAAAGCAATCTGCTTGTTTTTCATCAGTCCTTGTTACTTTTACACACAAGCTGCAATATGAACTATTGTTTTGAGTAGGGAGCAGAATTCTGTAGATAGCAAAAATATCAGTTGATATGGATTAGTTTTGTTTTTGCTTTGTCAACGCCACAGCTTTTATTTTCTAACAAAAGAGATTCAATGATCTGTTATAGCTAATAATCAAATGCTTTCTTCTAGTCTCAAGATGGTGCAAAACGGCTAAAATTGAGTGAAAGCAGTGCTCTTTCTGTGACCAACGTGGCCAAACCAGGTGGAATCAGGAGAAGCACTCGGCACAGGAAACTCAGAGGAGAAAAAGCACTCGTCGTTTCAGCAAATCAGACACTAAAAGAGCTGAAGATCCAAGTAAGGGTTTCACAGTACAGAACGCAGTTTTAATCGGTATGTAATAGTTTGTTAGAAACTAACCTTGCTGTACTTGTGACTGTAGATAATGCACGCTTTTTCTGTGGCTCCGTTTGACCAGAACCTCTCCATAAATGGAAAAATTCTGACCAATGATTCAGCTACACTGGGTAGTCTGGGGGTCATTCCAGAGAGCATCATCTGTTTGAAGGTATGCATGTTTTTTAAAAGTTCCCCAAGCTCTTTAGCATCTGTATGACTTTCATTAGCTCCAAACATCATCACATTTTTTTTCTTCTAGGCTGATGAGCCAATAGCAGATTATGCTGCTGTAGATGATGCCTATCAGGGTATGTAGCATAATGTGTGTGGAGGGGGGGTGTATGTGTGTGTTCTGCAGTTGTTTTGTACAACATTTCTAAATGTTCTGCTTCCTTACACTGAGTCTTCTTCACAGTGAGAATACCCGAAGAGGGATTTAAAGGTGAGTGGTGTCCTTTAACTGTCTCCTACTGAATAAATAAATAAAATAAACTACTGTGTACAGCACCAACACACGAGCTGAGAACAGAAAACACATCACAAATGTGACAGCACAGTTTCGTGTGTGTTAGCAGGTTGCAACATAGATACAGGAAACTCTTAACGCTGTTGTCAGTGTTGTAATATTTCATTAAGATTTCTCACTCTCTCCAGGCACGGGGCTTCTTGGACACTGAGGAAATGTCTGCTGTGTGGAATTGGATAGAAGGCAGATGGAATTTTCCAAAAAGCTTGGATGTATTAAATGTTATCTAAATCTAAGTAAGTCCTTTGTTTTTTGTTTGATTAGATTTTTCTCGAATAAAACTGTGGCTATATTGTAAAGCATCTTCTCCCCTCTGCATAAAGATAGCTGGTTTTTGATAATTAAAGCTGGGAAATGCTGTTTGTTGCTATCTCAGGCTAAAAAAGGCTGAAGAAAGGATGAAAGACTTTCATTCACAAAAAGTAACTTTGGACGTCCTTTAAATAATATTGGAAACAAGCAGCAAGATGTTTCCCATTTGATGATCATATGGAAGCTTTTGTCTTCACTGCAGAATTTCTGAGTTTGTCTTCAGAATTCACTGGCAACAATTTATTTTAACTACACTGTAATGTTAAAGCATTTAAGCGCCCTGCATCAGCTCAATATCCATACACTGTGTGGCAGTTAGTAATGCAAAATTAAAATGTGTATTGAGGTTAGAAACAATGTAAACAGTGATATGTCCTATTCTTTTCACTGTTATTTCTTATGGACAATAAAGCTTTTTTCAAGGTGCATTGTCCTCGTGTGCTTTTTAACAATAACTGTTGTCCTCACTATTTCAGCTTTGGGAATGCCAGCACTTTATACAGCATGTGAAAAATGGTTTTGTTTTTGTCAGTTTATGTAAAAAAAGACAGTTATCCTACCTCCTTTTCTTTTGTCGTTCTTCTTTAAATCTTTGTCTGCTCTTATTGTTTGAAAGCCAGTCAGAGACACACTGGAGTCCAGGGTATGCCCCTTTTAGCTATGTCTCAGTCAAACACATGATACTGCATTCCCAATACTCAGGCTGGGTCTTGAACAGTGTTTCAAGTTGATCAATGCAGTACTAATGTCAAATGTTTCAAGCGATTTGTCAGTATGACTGATGGAAGAGAAGGTTTATTACTAAACCCTAAAGGTTACGAAAATTTTCAGAAAATCCATCCCTGGGTCTACTAAGGGTTAATGAAGAATCCCAAGGACTTCTTTTGTTCACACACTTTTGCAATGCAAATACAGCAATTGTATCGTTTACATACCACACCTTGCTCACTGTTCCTCTAGTCTATGCTTTATTTTCAGTCCTTCTGACAGTCTGTTTCATTTGAGCTGTTCACATAAATGGCTGCAGTGTTTTATTGTGTTTTGACCGGTTTTACGCTTCAATTTTTTTAACTGATCCCTGCTCTCTTTTTTCCTTTGTTTGCCTGTCTCTGTATCTCTATTATTCTCTTTGTTTTTCATACTTCAAGGTGCCACTTTGATGAGGAGCTATTTGTTTTACATGGTCATATTCTTCGGTATTTGTAAAAACAGAAGGCTGTAGTGATACACCAATGTATCGCAATACAGGGAGCAATATCATATTGTGATGTCCAATATCGATAATATAAATACAGTAAACGTGTTGTACTGACCACCACAAGGAGGGACAACATGCACGCTAACATTGTACAAAAAAAAGGTTTTTCACTAAAAAAAAAGACTCCGAACTGATGTGAAAGCGAATCAATGGCTTTGTAGCTGCAGTATATTCCTGTGATGAGCAACTATTACAAATACATGAAGCTTTATTAAATAACTCTCATTACATATTTCTAAGTTGGAATGTTGTTTTGTGACATTATTCTTGCTAATGAAATTAGTTTGTTTCACCCATTGTCATAGTATCAAAGCAAAATAAATATTGTCCAGAGATTTTTGTTTTGTTGAAAATGCAAAACAAAGAAACGTTTTAATTTATCGTTCATCGTATCGTGAGCAATGTATTGAGATTTGTATCGTATCGTGGGATAATCAAAAAATCAAATCAAAAATACTTTATTAATCCCCGAAGGGAAATTCAAGTGTTGTTGTAGCTCAGTTCTTTTTCAGGGAGCCATAGAGAGTTCTAGCTGTGGACAGGAAGGATCTCCTCTAGAGGGTTCTAGGTGTGGACAGGAAGGATCTCCTGTAGAGGGTTCTAGGTGTGGACAGGAAGGATCTCCTGTAGCGGTCTGTGCTGCAGTGGATTATGAAGAATCTTCTGACTGAAGACACTCTGTAGTTGAGTTACTGTGTTCTGAAGAGGATGATGAGGGTTTTCCATCATGTTCTTCATCCTCCTTTGGACAATCAACTCAAGAGACTCCAGTTCAGTCTCCATGACAGAATCAGTCCTCCTTCTCCATCTGTTCAGCCTCTTCATGTCACTTGCTCTGATGCTGCTTCCCCAACAGGTGACTGCATGAACATAGTGAAGTATATCTGCAACCCCTTAAGACCGCAAAGATGACCGTGGGAAGAAAATTGATGACTGGGATGACATCTGAATACATTAGCTAACTATGATGCCTGTGTAGCAAATCAAAAGAAGTTATACATGGTTGATAACATACGCTAAAGTTTAAATAAAACTTAAATAAAATCATTCTGATAAACGGGGGGGGGGGATGTAAGAAAAATATTTATTTGCATTTATTCTCATCATGATTTTGTTATTTACTCTAACATGTAAATATTTCAGCATTAGTCCTTTAGCACATGAGAGCTATGAACAAAGTCTCATCCCCACTACAGGATTGAAGAAACTTTTATTCATTAGACTGCGCCTCTCCAAGGACACTGGTGGGAGCTCTGTGATAATGTTGCTAAGTTACTTTATCTGCCAGGAGGCGGACTTCTTCATTCTCTTTATAATGATGAAACAACTCTGTATGATTCAGTGACTGAATGCTGTAAGTCCAGCTTCATTCACTCCTTGCTGCAAGTAAACTTAAAGAAAACTTTATATCCCTTGTCTGTGGTTCTTCTCTTGTCTGAGGGTTTAAACTGCGTTTTGGTGTCGAGGAACAATTTCCCTGACAGTTAAAATCATGCACGCGCCTTTTTGACAGCTATCTTATCCGATAATTTTCTGGCCATATAATAAGTGGCTTCATATGAATAAACATGACACATGACTATATCCTAGAAGCAGTGGTTACTGATAAGTTAAATGCATATGACAGGAAGGTTGTGGAAACTTTAAGCCTAAAATGCATCAGTGTCAGCAGCAGAAGCATCATCCTTCAGTCTCTGCTGGGTTCTATTTAAACATTTGTAGAGTGATGTTCCTGTTTCTCCAGCTTTGCTGACCTGTCATTCTAACAGATGGAACCCAATCTGGGTCATCTCTTGATAAAGGTCAGACCTTTTACCTGTAATAAAAAGAGAAATACAGCACATTTAATTTTAGCTCTATCCGCTTCCGTAAGATGTGCTATGAGAAGCAAGGAGATTGAGGAGATTGGTCTTTCCAAACTGTGGCCCTCAATCTGTGGAATTCCTTGCCCGTCACTCCGTGGGGCTGACTCCATAGTGACCTTTAAAAAGGGACTGAAGACGCTTTTCTTCACGAAAGCCTTTTGTTGATCCGTTTTATTTGCATTTCTTTTATTTTGTATCTTGATGTTTCTACAGCACTTTGTGATTTCTGTCTGCAAAAGGCGCTTTTAAAAATAAACTTTATTGCTTACATGTTAAGCTGTTTCTACTGTAGCAGGCTAGTAAATGTGATTATATTAAGTCAATAGCCTGATATGATTTATATTATCATCACATTAGAAAACCACTTAAGATTCGCTGCTAACAACTATGCATTTACCCGAGAAGAAGGGGAGACATTTCGCTCCTAAAACACGAATTATGAGGTAAATAAACTTAGAAATAGAAATAAACTCTGTTACGTAGACTTTTATTCTGGTGGCACTTCCTGCCACAAAGTCGCCATTTTCAAAACGTCTAAGCTTTATTGCGCGCACTGTAACTGTTCAACAAAGTGGTCTGAATAAAGGGACAGATCTTTTGAATCCAAGGTAAATATGCCTTCAGAATGAAAGCATTGTGTTGGCTGTATGTTTGAGTGTCAATGTGCTTCATAACTACAGCACAGCTTTGCTTGGTAGCTCATAACATGCGTTCGCAAAGCTATCAGTTTAGCTTGTGAATGCTAACTAAAGACTTTGTAATCCAAGCCTGGAAAACACAATACGGAGCTTAAATTTGCTGCTGCAAACACAGCTGTTCTTTGTGTGTGTTTTGTATGTTGGTTTTGTTTATTAGATAGATGATACCAAAAACCCGCTTTCACATAAACAATAATTATTCAACTTGGAAAACAAAGTGTTTTAATAAATCACTGTATTTCAGATATTGAAAGTGTATTAACACGTTTATATTGCATAACCCATTTACAGTATACGAGTAAATGTGACGGTTTTCCACATGTCAGTTCCAAACCAAACGTATTGAGCAACAATCCCTTTTCTGACTCCGGCTCCAGAGCATCAGTCACCATGATGGAGCTGCCGAACTTCAGCGGCCAGCTGCTACAGCAGCTGGGGCTCCTGAGAAGCGAGGGTCTCTTCTGTGACTGCACCATCATGGTTGGGGACTCTCATCATCGTGCTCATAAAGTAGTGTTGGCTGCCTCCAGCATGCTCTTCAGGTAGGGTAAGCTGTCTTGAAGGGGTTTTATTGAAGTCTCTAAAATATTTTGGTTAAATCTTTATTTCTCATGTTGCTTAAAGTGTCAGTGTCATGTCAAGCATCTTGATGTTTACTGTCATGTAAAATAGCTTCAGAATTTTAGATTTATTTATAAATATGGTGAATATGTGAATTTACTGGAAAATCTACAGATTTTCATCATTACAGTATAGTTGGTATAGAAAACAACCATTGTTTATGTAGCTGAAGAGTGAATTGGATTTATAAAAGATGCTGCTTCCTGTCAGGTCTCTTCTTGACAGTTCTGACACCATCTCCATCGACACCACCGTGGTTTCTACACAGGAATTTGACTGTCTATTGAATATGATATACACAGGCAAGTTACCTCTGGGCAAACACAATGTCAGTCGTGTTGTGGCTGCTGCAGAGAGCCTACAGATGTTTGACCTGGCTGTTGGCTTCAACAATGTTCTCACTGCTTTGGTAAACCAGCAAGCCATCACTCCAAACAGTTCAGTGCAGACCAGCAAACCAGATGTTGTCATCAGCAACGCCTCGAGTGTGAAGCCCGAAGGTTCAGCCTCACCCAGGAATGGTGAATTGAATTTAAACAAGATGGAGAGGAATGTTGAGATGACAAAGAGAAGCAGTGACTTTGGTGAAGATTATGAAGTGGAACCAGGTTGTAAAACAGCCTGTGATGAACTCTCAGACTTGTCAGGTTTGTTTCTGCAGATTTATTTTTCAGTGGCTTGTTTTGGGAGAGAATAAATATTTTTAATATTATGAGAAAGTGTATCCAGAGAAACTGCAATACATCATACAAACCAAACCTGAGTTTAAATATAAGCATCACCACGGCTGGATTCTGTGTTACCAGGGCTTGAGGCCAAATCTTCAGGGTGTATTACAGAAGAAACCATATCATCTGCAGCTCAAGTATCCAGGCAACCCACTGGTGACCTGTTGCAGCATTCCTTTCAAGGGGTGACGCTCCTTAGCAGCATGCCTTGTGTCCGTGAGCTGCTGACCCAGGCAGCACAGAGCAGTATGGATGAACAGAACAGACAGGTAGAACACATGACCAAGTGTTTAAAAAATCTGCCCACAATTCTAATTTAAATATCTTAAGTTATTATCCCCATAACTAAAACTAATTCTCTCTGTTGCCTAGTGTGATCAGTTTTTTCAATCCCATTTTCATCTACATCCACTCTAGTTTGAAACATTTTACAATTAACATAAAACTCAGAAGCAGTGAACAATTGTGGTCGATCTAGATATGCAAAGACCAAATCACAACTTTTTTTTTGGAAAATAAGCAGAAGTAATGCCCAAAACAACATTTTTGTTGTAGACAACAAAAATGTGAAATACTTAAATTGTTCTAATTAAGGTAGACAGAACAAATGGGCCTAATCTAGATTATATGACTGATTTATGAGTAAAAAGTAATTTTCAACACAATATGTAAATGGAAAAAGAAAGTGGTATAACAGTAACTAATAAGTAGTGGCAGGATTACTGCAGATTGGTATGGAAATGTACCAGCTCACACTTCTGGAAAGAATATAATTGAAAATGCTTGATAGGTTTTTTTTATTACCCTAAAACAAGAGACTAATTTTATAGTGGGGAAGCCAACAGGCCAATCATTGGCACATATTCTGGGACTGCCCCAAAATAAATCTATTTTGGAAGGAAGTACACAAAAACATGAAAGCTATATTTAAGATAACCTTACCTTTTGAATTTACAACTATGTATATGGGAAAGACTGTAATGCAACTAGACAATGCCTTTAATAACAGGCAATAAGGCAGTGACCAGGCAATGGCTTCTCCCAGAGCCACTGAATCTTGAAAAGTGTATTAATACTGTTTATGAGATCTACCTGATGGAAAGACCTGACTTTCTCACTTCAGTTACAGATGGAGAAATTTGCAAATTTATGGTCTAATTGGATCCTGTTTGCATACATTAACTAAACGCAACTAACAGAAAACCTGTTGGACAATGTTGTTTTTGTTTAGTGTTTTTGTTGTTTTGTTTTTCTTTCCATCACCCATGTCTTGTGAACCCTTAGGTCTGCTTGGTTGTTATC
This sequence comes from Pachypanchax playfairii, assembly GCA_006937955.1. NCBI lineage: Eukaryota > Metazoa > Chordata > Actinopteri > Cyprinodontiformes > Aplocheilidae > Pachypanchax > Pachypanchax playfairii. Next base: position 681,918 of record SSNP01000190.1, read on the forward strand.
TGGCATCTATTTTATATATTGCTGTTTTTAAATAAAAAAAAGAGATGGGGTTAAAAACAAGAACATGCTGGTCCCAAGACCACAAATAATTGTGCTGCATTTGTAATTGTAAATTTCTCAGTGCTGGAAAAAAAGATGAGCAGAATAAAACTTAAAAGCTAAACAATGTGTTGCACCTTTACTGAGCATGAATGTAGATTCTTACATTGAATGTTAAATGTTCTTTCATTTCACTGTCCTGATGCTCTAAAAGGTTTTGTGGTAACTTTCTGTCCCTCTAAAGATTGTGTGCGAGTGCTGTCAGGAGACAGATCCCAACTTAGTGCTGGAGAAGCTGATGAGCAGACTGAGAGAGGGAGTGATGGGAGAGGGGGTTCTTCTTCAGCTGCTTCGAACTGTTGAGCAGAATGCTCCATCCTCATTTCCTGAACCACTTAAGTCTCTTCTGGAGGGCGTGGAAAAGAGCAGTCACCAAGATGAAGGTGGAGACGAACTCTTTGGGCTGATCAATCATTGTCTTTACGTTTTAACTTTTCTTACATTTCCTCACCTTTTACAGTTAACTTGAAACAGCAGGATAACTTCAGAAAGGAAGAAAAGCCAGAGCAAGAAGGGGAAGTTGATAGCAGCAAAGAGCAAACTGAAGAGGAAGAAGAAAAATCTACAAACACTATGGAAGACTCTTCATCTTCTGCTTCATTGCACTCCAAGTCTTATGTCTGTAATTGGTGTAAGAGGAGTTTTGAATACAAATGCAGACTGCTGGCCCACAAGAGGCGGTGCTCCATGTCTCAGGATTGTGAACTGCAGTGTCCACATTGCCCTGAAAAATTAACCAGCCAGCAAGCTCTGCGGCGCCACTGGAAGGAGGTTCACCGGAACACAATGCGGGTCAAGAAGAAGGTGGCTTGTGACCTCTGTGGGCGTACCTTTGCCCACCCATCAGGTTTGAACTTCCTCTCAAACTTGATAGTGCAGCCATTTTGGATGAAAAGTGGAACCATTTCAGTCCATCTTGACTTAAAAGACGTCAATGAAAATAATAATAAGTATATGGCTTTAAAAATGCTGTTAAGCTGTAAATAGTAAGAAAATAACTATATATACGGTCACATTTTTGTGTTTGTGTGTGTATATCTAGCACAAGGGACGGCAATCTTTATGACTGAAAAAGTGATTTTGCTATCACTAAGTGTTATTTGTTAAGAGCCACATAATCACCTTGACTGTAGAAGTTAATATAAAACAATTTATACAGTAAGTAGTTAAAGACCCACTCCGATCTTTTGAGCCATTTTAAAGCATCTCAGTGGTCTTTAAATTATGATTATGGTGATTTTACCCAAAATCACAAAACCTGTCTAGGATGTAGTTTCTGGATAGCGGCAGTAGCTCATTGGGATTTCCCTTATGTGCTGTTGGCTAAACCGTTGGCATGGTAGATCCCCCTGCCCTTCTATGTTGCTAGAACGCTGGTTACACTAGCAGGAGCTTGTGGCCCACCCAGTGGATTTTCTACTTCACAGACCCAATCTGTAGACTGAATTTTAGCATCTGCTACTAGTTCACAGCGATTTGAAAGCAAAAGTAGCAGAAATGCTATTTTGAGCTTAATTTTCTTAAGATATGTCCTCTAGCATCAGAAAAATGCCACAAGAACATGTTAACAACATGAAAAACACGATTTTCTTCTGAGTGGGTCTTTAAAGGATGAACTTCCACATTTATATTTATAAAACAAACAATAGGTCAAATTGTTATACATGGCTGCTGGAGATAAACATGAGCCCCCAACAAGCTCATGCAGAAAAACAAGCTGTTATAAAGATTGTTAGATGGATTTTGTTTAGTAATTTATTACATAAATGTCCAGAAAAAGCTAAATTTTTTACTTTGTTAAAGGGTGTAGGGTAGCGTCTTTTATCTGAGGCAGGTCTTTTTTTTTCTTGTTATATAAAGAACTTGCATAATACGTTCTCATATTTTGATGCCTTGATAAAATGTTGAAAAAATTTCAATAGATTTGCCAAACTATTTGCTGCTTTTAATGCAGTTTGGCTCAAGTAGGATGCAGAAATGTTGGTTTGTGGTGGATTAGGAAAGCAGACAGACTGTAGGTCAGCTCAAAGTTAAACTGATCACTGTATTATCCAGACATTTCAGTGAAAACTCAAGTCGTGTTTTATTAGTTCTAATTCTGAAATCAGTTCACACAGGCAGAACAACCTCTCTGAAATATTAGTGTTATTCTGCTGCAGAAATCCCATGTGAAAGTAGCAATTTAAAAAACTGCTAAAAGGATCAATTTCCTATTTTCCGGTTCATATTGATTGTGGTCAAATTTACAAGGAGCCACTTCAGAGGGGTCAGCTGACATGCTGTGTGTTAAAGTGCTCCACAAATAAACTTGACTTGTCTTGACATGTGGCTTAACAGACCATACAAATCCCTGTTTGGTTTCGGGGGTTTGTCTCAGTTCAACAGAAACAGATACCAAAAGTTTAATTAATTTTTAAATGTTAATTTCAAAAACACAACCCTCCCAGAAACAGAAAAACAAGCCACCACTGCTGATCTTTCAAAGCTGTCACTCACCACTAACAGGTTATGTTCTGCTCTGCTTGATTCTGACTGAACTGAAATCTGAAAATAATTTGTTTCTCAGTGTTATTCACACTCTGTAAATAACTACTTTTTGGGGAGACAGAACTAGACATTAGAGATTTTATTTTGTACAGAAACACCAAATTTATTTAAAGGTACAATATGTAAGAATTTTACAGTGAAATAATCCCACAACAGACTAATGTCCCAATGATGTTGAAAGTAAGGTTACATTGTAACAGATTTTGATCTCAGCTGGCTGGGTGGTCACCAGTTTTTGTCATTTTAAAACGCTGTTATTCGATGGAATCGTTTTTTACAATAACTATTCTGCGTCCAGGCTTCCTGGTTCCACAGCAAATCACATGTGAGCCTGCAAGGTTGCCAAGTCTTCAACACAAGCAGTTGCAATTTGACAATGACCAGTAGCAAAGAGTAGCAGCACTGTGGATTGAATGGAAGCCAGTAAAAGAAGCAGCCCTGAGGTAACTTGTTGTAAACCTAAGGAACCACGGCATTCTTCCCAAAAATTGAACAAATACAAAAGAAATAAAATGAGGATCAACCTTGAAACTGGCAACCCTGCAGAAAAATCAGGAAGGGGATGGGGTCAGTGGTTGAGAGCGGACGGTTTTTCTTTTCTACATGAACGATTTGACAGCAAGGTCTATTTCTTGCATATTGCACCTTTAAAGTCCAAGTTAAGGTTGTAATTGAATTTTATAGAAAGATTTCTGCAGGTGGAACCAGTGTTTGTGAGGACCAAGAAGAAATATGACTTGTTTTTGTAAGTGCTGATGACTGCTGAAACAGCTGATGTGCATTTCTTCCTTTGTCACATTCCAGGTTTGGTTTACCACAAACAGACTGAGCACTTTGATGAGAAGCCATTTGCTTGCAAAGAATGTGGTGCAAGATTTGGTGCCAACTCTTCTCTGAAAAATCACATGCGTCTCCATACAGGAGAGAAACCTTACAGCTGCCAACACTGTGATATGAGCTTCAGTGTGGCAGCTGCTCTTTCATACCACACTAAGAAGAAGCACTCCGAAGGTATGACACACACTTTTCATGGTTATTAACTGCCTCTATACTAATACTGCCTTTATACTAATAATGTTTTATTTAATTATGCATTTTGAAAAACAGCATTTCTATTTCTTTACATGTGATGGAATTTTTCTGTTTGTGTATATTCCCTAGGGAAAATGTATGTGTGTCAGTATTGTAAGGCTGTTTTCGCCCAGTCTATTGAGCTCACACGGCATGTACGAACACACACAGGTGATCGCCCTTATGTGTGTCGGGAATGTGGTAAAGGCTACAGCCAGGCCAGTGGACTCACTGTACACCTTCAGAACTTCCACAGTAAGGATGTCACACACTGTCATAGCTGACAAAGAAGTTTTTCAAAGTAAATGTTTACTTGAACAAAAGAGCAACCGCATACACAAAATAAACACTAACTTATTTAAAGTTAAAGCTAGGGTGGATGATAAACAGTGCGCACCATGTACACCAGAGAAGCTTTTTCCAACCACACAGTTTCAAGTTTATTTATTTATAAAGCGCCAGTTCATGACAAAGTCATTTCAAGGCAGTTCACAGAAAAATCAACCAATTAATAATAAAACATTTTCTATCTAAGGAACCAGTCGATTGGGGGGAATTGTTGTTTCAGCACAATCCCCCATCCTGAGCAAGCACAATTGACGACAGTGGAAAGGAACGACTCCCTTTTAATAGGAAGAAACCTCTAGCAGAACCCGGCTCAGGATGGGCGGCCTTCTGCCTTTGCCGACTGGGGTCTGAGCTGACAGGAAAGAGACACAGACAAACACAGATGTATTTTGGCCAGTCGTTATGTCTATAGAAAGATAAACAGAGAAAAAGTTAATGGCAGCAGTAACAATCAAAGCAATAACAATTTGATGGCTCTAGTGGGAATATTTCATCCCTTGTTTATGTGAGATACACCCTCCTCAGAGGCAGCCAGAGTAAAGAAAGACAGCAGAGTGAAAGAATGTGGTCAGTATGTCCTCCGGCAGTCTAAACCTATAGCAGCATAACTAAAGGGAAAGCTCAGGAGAACCCAAGCTAACCATGACTATAGGATTGTGTAAAAAGGAAAGTTTTAAGTCTATTCTTAAAACTTACACAAGGTGTCTGCCTCACGGATAAAAAGTGGAAGCTGGTTCCACAGGAGAGGAGCCTGATAACTAAAAGCTCTTCCTCCCATTCTACTTTTAGAAATTCTAGGAACTACAAGCAGACCTGCAGTCTGAGAGCGAAGTGCTCTGTTAGGAGCATATGGAACAATAAGATCTTTAATATAAGCTGGAGCTTGGTCATTCAAGGCCTTATACGTCAAAAGTAAAACCTTAAACTTTATTCTAGACCTTACAGGGAGCCAATGAAGTGATGCTAAAACAGGAGAAATATGGTCTCTCCTTCTAACTCTCATCAGAACTCTGGCAGCAGCATTTTGGATCAGCTGGAGGCCTTTAACAGAACTATTAGAACACCCTGATAATAATGAATTACAGTAATCAAGTCTAGAAGTAATAAATGCGTGAACTAAAGTTTCTGCATCCCTTTGATTCAAAATGCTCCTAATTTTAGCAACATTAGGCAGGTGGAAGTAGGCCGTCCTGGTAACATGCTTTATATGAGAACTAAATGACATGTCCTGGTCAAAGATAACACCCAGGTTCTTTACCTTCTTGTTGGAGGCCAAATTAATGCCATCCAACGTTGATGACTGACTACACAACTTGTTCCTAAGATTCTCAGGCCCAAAAGTCACAACCTCTGTCTTGTCTGAATTTAAAAGCAAAAAATTAAGCGTCATCCAACGTTTTACATCATTAAGACAAGCTTGTAATCTCTGCAGCTGGTTGGTCTCATCAGGCTTCATTGATAGATATAACTGAGTATCATCAGCATGAAAATGGAATTTTATACCATGTTGTCTAATAATTTTACCAAGCGGTAACATATACAGTGGGGCAAAAAAGTATTTAGTCAGCCACCAATTGTGTAAGTTCTCCCACTTAAAAAGATCAGAGAGGCCTGTAATTTTCATCATAGGTATACCTCAACTATGAGAGACAAAATGAGGAAAAAAAATCCAGAAAATCACATTGTCTGATTTTTAAAGAATTTATTTGCAAATTATGGTGGAAAATAAGTATTTGGTCAATAACAAAAGTTAATCTCAATACTTTGTTATATAGCCTTTGTTGGCAATGACAGAGGTCAAACGTTTTCTGTAAGTCTTCACAAGGTTTTCACACACTGTTGCTGGTATTTTGGCCCATTCCTCCATGCAGATCTCCTCTAGAGCAGTGATGTTTTGGGGCTGACGCTGGGCAACACGGACTTTCAACTCCCTCCAGAGATTTTCTATGGGGTTGAGATCTGGAGACTGGCTAGGCCACTCCAGGACCTTGAAATGCTTCTTACGAAGCCACTCCTTCGTTGCCCGGGCGGTGTGTTTGGGATCATTGTCATGCTGAAAGACCCAGCCACGTCTCATTTTCAATGCCCTTGCTGATGGAAGGAGGTTTTCACTCAAAATCTTACGATACATGGCCCCATTCATTCTTTCCTTTACACGGATCAGTCGTCCTGGTCCCCTTGCAGAAAAACAGCCCCAAAGCATGATGTTTCCACCCCCATGCTTTACAGTAGGTATGGTGTTCTTTGGATCTAACTCAGCATTCTTTCCCCTCCAAACACGACAAGTTGAGTTTCTACCAAACAGTTCTATTTTGGTTTCATCTGACCATATGATGTTCTCCCAATCCTCTTCTGGATCATCCAAATGCTCTCTAGCAAACCGCAGACGGGCCTGGACGTGTCCTGGCTTCAGCAGGGGGACACGTCTGGCACTGCAGGATTTGAGTCCCTGGCGGCGTAGTGTGTTACTGATGGTAGCCTTTGTTACTTTGGTCCCAGCTCTCTGCAGGTCATTCACTAGGTCCCTCCGTGTGGTTCTGGGATTTTTGCTCACCGTTCTTGTGATCATTTTGACCCCACGGGGTGAGATCTTGCGTGGAGCCCCAGATCGAGGGAGATTATCAGTGGTCTTGTATGTCTTCCATTTTCTAATAATTGCTCCCACAGGTGATTTCTTCACACCAAGCTGCTTACCTATTGCAGATTCAGTCTTCCCAGCCTGGTGAAGGTCTACAATTTTGTTTCTGGTGTCTTTTGACAGCTCTTTGGTCTTGGCCATAGTGGAGTTTGGAGCGTGACTGTTTGAGGTTGTGGACAGGTGTCTTTTATACTGATAACGAGTTCACACAGGTGCCATTAATACAGGTAACGAGTGGAGGACCGAGGAGCCTCTTAAAGAAGTTACAGGTCTGTGAAAGCCAGAAATCTTACTTGTTTGTAGGTGACCAAATACTTATTTTCCACCATAATTTGCAAATAAATTCTTTAAAAATCAGACAATGTGATTTTCTGGATTTTTTTTCCTCATTTTGTCTCTCATAGTTGAGGTATACCTATGATGAAAATTACAGGCCTCTCGGATCTTTTTAAGTGGGAGAACTTACACAATTGGTGGCTGACTAAATACTTTTTTGCCCCACTGTATCTTAGCAACATTGAGCTTCCGGTTATTGAGCTCACACTAGGACATCTCCCACATTTAAGCAGACTTATTGAACTCAGAGATAAGTTAGATGAGAGTGGCGTCATCCACAAACTTCAGGAACTTGACAGCTGGAGGTGCAGCTGTTGGTGTACGGGGAGAATAGGAGAAAGAACGCAGCTTTGAGGGGATCGAGTGCTGATGGTCTAACCAGATTCACATGCTGCTTTCTGTTGGTGAGAAAGTCTGTGATCCACCTCCTTATTGGCATTCATAACTGATCAGATCCTTCACAGCCTCATCTGTCCACTTCTTTGAAGTTCTCACAGCAGAGTTTGAATTTTTTGGCTGTATGCAGGAATCAAAGGCATTACCACATGATCTTGAGTGAACCAGCACAGTGTGAGTGACTACATGATAGGTGTTTATTTGGACATTTAATAAACTGGTGGAGATTGTAGAGTTAGTGGCTGAGGTTCCCCTTGTTAAAGTCGGCAAGGACAATAACTAAGGTATTTTCTGTACAGCCATGTCGCTGTGTTGCACTAAACAGAGAATGTTTCTGTTCAGTTCCCTCCAGAATTTTCTGTACAGCCATGTCTCAGTGACTGTGTTTACATGCAGCCAATAACCCTTTTAAAACCCAAATATTCACAATAACCCAGTTCCGCATGGCCATGTAAACACCGGCAAAAATCTGAAAAGGCTCATAACGGGATTTTTAAAAACCCAGATTTTATCCCTGGGGTAACCCTTTTCTAACCCGAATATTTAGTTGTGTGTTCTGCACATGCTCTATTCGCAAGGAATCTTGGTCATACAAGAAGAAGAATTGGAAATGATGCATATTGTGTCTTGAAGTAGTCCATACGTCATGACGCTACCCAAACATCCGCGTTTAAATCGGGTTATTACAAGTTTCATGTATACAGGGGTAACTCTCTCTACTTATGCATGTAAACTGGTTATTCTGAACATTTCAGAAACCTAAATACTGACCTTAACCCAAATGATGGCTGCATGTAAACATAGTCACTGATGCACTAAACAGAGAATGTTTCTGTTCTGTTCCCGCCAGTACTTTCCCACCAGTAGCTGAAGTTCATCCAACTTGTTGCACAGTTGAATGCAGGCTAGAGAGAGGTTAGAGTAGGTGTGCACTCTGCATCTGTGGAGACGCATGAGTAAAGAAAAACAAGGCACATCAACACACTGAGGCAACCATTACTACTACTACTACTACTACTACTACTACTGTCATTTAGCAGACGCTTTTATCCAAAGCGACTTACATTGAGAGAACATACAAGCAAGAAATCAAAGAGAAGGAAACAATATAAGGAGGCGGACTGTTTGGAGTCCAGTTTAATTCCGACGCTGATACATCAAGTGTATCAATTTTTTTTTTTTTTTTTGTGGAGATAAACTCTTATTACTGCTTTAACTATTATAAAGGGATGTTGTAGTTCTATGGTTGCTATACATAGACATGTGATTCTGAACCGGAAGAACTTGCCCAAATCATATACAATAAATGGTGCACAAGAGGCTGGTAAATTAGGATTTTCAGTTATGAATGAAATCAGTGCTTTTACCTGAATTTATACAGGGTGACTTTGAGGGTGAATAACTTAAAATACCACAGATGAGTGAGTATTGGCTTTGATAAGTCTTGAAGAAATGGCAAATAAAATGTAAAATTGTAAAATTCTTGTAAAATTCTTGAAAAGCGCATAGATCCGACAATATAGGTATGTTGACTTAGTTTAATGAGAAGCAAGCAGATGCAGAAACCCAAAGCACAGAGCTGGAAACTGATGTTGAATAGGAGATTTGTTTCGGAAACTCACTGTCATAAATATTTTCAAGAAAATGCTTTTTTTTCTAATGATCACTCTTACAGAATGAGCAAATAGTTTTTACCCCACTCCCCCACCCCACCTTAGATTAACAAAGCCTGTAGAATTCAGTACCTTTTTCAGCATTTTCAATGACTTCTTCAGCATATTTCCACCTATTTCATGACCATATTGAACTTTTTTATGTTCACTGTTTACTTCATGAATGGTAAATGGTAAATGTCCTGTATTTGTATAGCGCTTTTCTAGTCATTCAGACTCAAAGCGCTTTCACACTACAAGTTTTACATTCACTCAACCTGATATGTAAACCGGGGGGAGAGGGTAGGGGCTAACACTCACACAACCCGATACGCAGATCGGGGGGGCTACATGGGGTTCAGTGTCTTGCCCAAGGACACTTCGACATGTGGCGGTGGAAGCCGGGATCGATCCACCAACCTTCAAGTTGGAGGACGACCGCTCTAACCACTGAGCCACAGCCGCCCCGAATATCCAATCAGGTATGAAGTCCCTCAGCTACTGAACAGGGCAGAAAATCCGCTCTTGGCACAATGCAAAGTGGAGTGCTGCACTGCTCTGCCGGCTCTACACTCTACTTGCGTATCACAATCAAGGCTATACATTTTAAGGGAAAACATTCTGTAGGATGCTGCTATTTTCACAGCCTTCTGACTCAATTTCTGACTATCCAAAAAAAGAAGAAGAGCTGACTAGTCAGACTAGCTGTTAGTCTGATTTTCCAAAAAGCTCCTCTAATAACATTGTTCCTTAGAATGTATCGGAGTTAAATCATCTCTGAAGAAAACTTTCATTTGGCTCACTGCTGCCAAAAGGAGGTAAATCCAACTGTCGACTGCCAACAAACCAGCAAAAGGAATATTAAGAATACTTGGCAAGTCTGTTGTGTATTTCTTTTCTTTCTTAGATTTGAATAGAATTGTGACCAGAAATTGATTGTGAGAAGATGGATCATTCTACTGTATGTACTGACTTTGTGATTTCTGTTGTTTGTTAGACCTGTCGGAACCTCATGACTGCAAGAAATGTTGTCTAAGTTTTGCCTTGCTGGAGGAACATCAGCAGCATATCCAGCAGTTCCACCCAAAGGAGTTCCACAAATGCTCGACATGCAACAAAGTGTTCCCCAGCAGCATCTTGCTGGACAAACATAAGGCCACACACACTGGGAGCAAGCCTTTCAGCTGTCAGCTCTGCAGGAAATCATACCAGGTGCCATGAGCCCGTTCAGCTTTCACACTGCAGACATTTCTTGACACTGCACAGGCACAGTTCAGGATTCTCTAAAGTAGATTAGAAGCTCCAAACTCTAATTTAGGGCCCTAATGTAATAAACACAACTGTAGAGATAATATATGTGTTTAAAAGCACTAAGAATCATTAAAATCCTCAAACTTTCTTTAAATGGTTCATATTTTAGATCACCTTTCAAGCTTGGAGTCACAGAAACATGACATCCCACCCTCTTTCAGTTTTAGGGTTTTAATATTATTATTACCACACCACTGTGGAGTGAAAATGCCTCAGATCTGTCCCAAACAGAACTGCTGACAACATGTGCTTTGTTTAAAAGCTTGACCTCATTTTAAAGCTATTCTGAATAGTTTCAGAGGAGTTTTCCAATAAAGTCTCTGACTTGCAGATATCTAAACTGATCCTGGTTCACCAAAACAACCCAAACCTAACCCAACTGTAATCCTAACCCAGTAAAGATCAAAGCATTTTATTAGGTTCTGATATTTAAACATGAGAGCTAAAAGAGGTTTACCTTACAAATCAGTTACAATGACTTTACATATCCAGTGATAGCACCTGATACAGTGGGGCAAAAAAGTATTTAGTCAGCCACCAATTGTGTAAGTTCTCCCACTTAAAAAGATCAGAGAGGCCTGTAATTTTCATCATAGGTATACCTCAACTATGAGAGACAAAATGAGGAAAAAAAATCCAGAAAATCACATTGTCTGATTTTTAATCAATTTATTTGCAAATTATGGTGGAAAATAAGTATTTGGTCAATAACAAAAGTTAATCTCAATACTTTGTTATATAGCCTTTGTTGGCAATGACAGAGGTCAAACGTTTTCTGTAAGTCTTCACAAGGTTTTCACACACTGTTGCTGGTATTTTGGCCCATTCCTCCATGCAGATCTCCTCTAGAGCAGTGATGTTTTGGGGCTGACGCTGGGCAACACGGACTTTCAACTCCCTCCAGAGATTTTCTATGGGGTTGAGATCTGGAGACTGGCTAGGCCACTCCAGGACCTTGAAATGCTTCTTACGAAGCCACTCCTTCGTTGCCCGGGTGGTGTGTTTGGGATCATTGTCATGCTGAAAGACCCAGCCACGTCTCATTTTCAATGCCCTTGCTGATGGAAGGAGGTTTTCACTCAAAATCTTACGATACATGGCCCCATTCATTCTTTCCTTTACACGGATCAGTCGTCCTGGTCCCCTTGCAGAAAAACAGCCCCAAAGCATGATGTTTCCACCCCCATGCTTTACAGTAGGTATGGTGTTCTTTGGATCCAACTCAGCATTCTTTCCCCTCCAAACACGACAAGTTGAGTTTCTACCAAAAAGTTCTATTTTGGTTTCATCTGACCATATGATGTTCTCCCAATCCTCTTCTGGATCATCCAAATGCTCTCTAGCAAACCGCAGACGGGCCTGGACGTGTCCTGGCTTCAGCAGGGGGACACGTCTGGCACTGCAGGATTTGAGTCCCTGGCGGCGTAGTGTGTTACTGATGGTAGCCTTTGTTACTTTGGTCCCAGCTCTCTGCAGGTCATTCACTAGGTCCCTCCGTGTGGTTCTGGGATTTTTGCTCACCGTTCTTGTGATCATTTTGACCCCACTGGGTGAGATCTTGCGTGGAGCCCCAGATCGAGGGAGATTATCAGTGGTCTTGTATGTCTTCCATTTTCTAATAATTGCTCCCACAGTTGATTTCTTCACACCAAGCTGCTTACCTATTGCAGATTCAGTCTTCCCAGCCTGGTGAAGGTCTACAATTTTGTTTCTGGTGTCCTTTGACAGCTCTTTGGTCTTGGCCATAGTGGAGTTTGGAGCGTGACTGTTTGAGGTTGTGGACAGGTGTCTTTTATACTGATAACGAGTTCACACAGGTGCCATTAATACAGGTAACGAGTGGAGGACCGAGGAGCCTCTTAAAGAAGTTACAGGTCTGTGAAAGCCAGAAATCTTACTTGTTTGTAGGTGACCAAATACTTATTTTCCACCATAATTTGCAAATAAATTCTTTAAAAATCAGACAATGTGATTTTCTGGATTTTTTTTCCTCATTTTGTCTCTCATAGTTGAGGTATACCTATGATGAAAATTACAGGCCTCTCTGATCTTTTTAAGTGGGAGAACTTACACAATTGGTGGCTGACTAAATACTTTTTTGCCCTACTGTATGTGCACATTTATATTAAAGGTGGTATATGGAACATTTTTATAAAAAGCAATATTTATAACAAAATAATGCCTCCACTGGGTGTTTAGAATGTTGTAGAATGAAAATACAGCATTTCCTTTAAAAATTGTATTTGAAGTAAAATATTATAAAATATTAATTTTGTTGAGCACGACATTGGCATTTTGTTTACATCTACCAGCCAATAGCTGGCAGAGCAGCGAGCAACATTTTTGGGTTGCCTAATACCGTAAATAATCCAGCACAGCGAGGCTGGTGCTGTGGAGTCTGCAGATCAAGTAGTTGGAAGCACCGGGGACATGTGGTGATTATATGCCTTATTTGCTTGCCATAGAGGGTTTCCCATGTGACGAGCAAGTTCTGTGTGGAAAGTTTTAACACAGAATACATCTACAAGAAAGGTCAGAGCAGACTCTACTTCTTAAGGAAGCTGAGATCTCTTATGGTGCATTCACACCAGCCACTTTGTCAACGTCAAGCAACGCTGATAACGCTCCAAATTTGACGTTTGAAGTTGAAGCTCATAACGCCTGCCAGTCAGAGCGCATAGGCGTTAAAGCTCGTGAAGCCTGACTGAAAAAGAGCGCGAAGGCGGGGCTTCCTTTGTTATCGGATGTTCGGAGCTATGGCGGATCATATTGAGACAGTGGCTTGGATTTATTTACTTCATAGATCTAGACAACGTTGATGTCGGGTGCATCAGCGCCGTTTGTGGATACACCCCATTCTTCAGATGCGTTCTGAGTTTGGTGAGTTTAACCATTTGCTCCAGGAACTACGTTTGGATGAGGTTAATTCATCTTCCATTTTGGCTGATCCCGCTTCTTTCCGGCTACGTGCTGTGACGTCTTACGTCACTACGATGAGACGCTCTGATTGGTTGACATGCCGCTTCAAGAGCGTTAAGAGCGTCAAAAGTTCAGCTAGCTGAACTTTGACCTTTTCTAGCTTTTCAAGCTTTTCAAGCGTCAACGCCTGAAACGCTAGAAAAGCTTGAAAAGTTGCCGCTCATAACGCTCACAAAGCTACGCAGAGCCGTTGACATCTGTCTGATGCCCGTCCACCATAAACTTTACATATAAACTTGCCGCTTATGAAGTTGATGGTTGGGCCGGTGTGAATGCACCTTTAATGTCTGCACCAAGATGTTGCAAATCTTCTATAGGTCTGTTGTGGAAAGTGCAATCAGCTTTGCAGCCATCTGCTGGGGCAGCAGCATCAGAACCAGAGACTTGAAGAGAATCAACAAACTGATCAGGAAAGCTGGATCTGTGCTGGGAGTATCTCTGGAGCTGATTGTACAAAAAAGAATGCTGGACAAGCTGATGAAGATGATGGAGGACTCTTCTCACCTTCTGCACGACACAGTGATCAAACAACAGAGTGTGTTCAGTGAGAGGCTTCTTCAGGTCCGATGCAAGACCGAAAGATACAAAAGATCGTTCCTGCCTGCAGCATCGGTGCACGCGCGGTGTGTTTCGCGAGCCTGCATCCCAGATGGCTGAAGGCTTTGTGCCGTGTTATTCTGTTCCAAGTTCCATATGCCACCTTTAAAAGTAGGTAAAGGTAGAGTTGACCTGGAGCCATACATTTCCAACAAAATTGTTGCACTCAGTGTTTAAAATGTTAAATTAACATGCATATCACTGTCATTGTTTTAATATTGACAGAATTTTCACCCAAATAAATGTACCACAGGTGGATTATTGAGATGGACGAACACAACTCAAAGTAGTAATTGTTGTTTCTAAATATTTATTTTTGTCATTAAGGCTCTAATATGAAAAACATAACGATTTTAGTGCCCTGCAAATAATTTAAACAAGTCTAAATTGAAAGGCAAGGTATTTGCAAGGTATTTTGGTCCAGTCAATCATTGTTGGTTTCCTTTTTACTGAGACAGATATGTCATGAAGATTATTTTCTTTGCAGCCTGGTAATTTTCATTTGAGAGAGATGACAAAACAGACTTCCATTTGTTTGTGTCTGTTTTAAAAAGTATGTATAATCTTTTAAAGATGGAATATGGAACATGAACAACAGAACCCAGCCTCCGGCCATTGGTTTGCCAGGCTCTTGACTCCCTCAATGCACTTTAATGCCATGAATATTCCTCACCAAACCCCCATCTGATCTCCGATCCAAGAATGACAACAAAATATCATTAGTTCAGCTCACTAATCATGCTCTCCAGTCCTACTGATCACACACTGACTGATAAATGAAGATTACTATTTGTAGCTTAGTCATCAATTCAGTCCATGGCAAAGAGCTCACGTATCTGCCCCAACTCTTCTCGAGCAAACCGAAACTTCCTGCAAGATCCTCTGTCCACCTCACAGCATCCTGCACTCCTCACTTCTCCACCCAGCCACAAAGTCCTCAGAGGCGTGTCCTTCAGCTGAACCTGCACTTCAGCCACCTGCTGCTTTGTGTTAGCGTGAGCTGCTAAAGACTTTTCCACATGACCCTGCTAAGTCACATGTTGGGGAATGCCTATGGCAAGAAAATATGGTCAATAATCACCACATATGCCCGGCGCTTCCAGCTACTTGGCCCGCAGACTCCACAGGAGTGTAGGGCTGTTCACCGTGTTAGGCAATCTACAATGGTGCCCTCTGTTCTGCTAGCTATTGGCTGGTAGATGTAAACAAAAGGCCAACATCGTGCCCGTCAGAATAAATATTTTATTATATTTTACTTCAAATATAATTTCTAAAGAAAATTCTGTATTTTCATTCTACAACCCTCTAAACACCCCATGTTGGCATTATTTTGCTAAAAATATTGCTTTTTTAGGAAAATATTCCATATTGTACCTTCAAGAGAACGGTCTTTCCTATTGCTTTTCTGAAATCTACCGAGGGTTTTTTGCACCAGTTCATGTGAAAGTCACAGGAACATGATGTTCCACTTTTTTCAGTTTACACCGAACACTAAACTCTTTTCCCAATCATACATTTTGTTAGAATCAGACTATTCAACACAGAGTTAAGATTGACTATTTTGACCAGTTTCTTTTGATTTTAAAGATGGAAGGAATTTGTATGAGTTCCATAGTAATGACACTAAAAGTCTGCACTTAAAACATCAGGGATGCTTTTTTCAAATCTCTAAGGCTAAATTATAAATTTTTCTCTACATTTCTTTCCCCTCCTAGCAACTGTCTGGCCTGTGGTATCATAACAGAACGAACCATCCTGAAGTGTTTGCCAGTCAGACCCGGCAGCTCAAAGCCCTACTCCAGTGTGATCTCTGCTTCAAGTTTTTTCCAAGTGCTGCCAGTTTGGCCAAACACAAAGTTGCTGAGCACCAAGGTGAGGATCAGTATGCTGTAAACCTGTTGCAGTATGTATTATCAACATAAGTATATTATTAAAGCAGAACTAAGTAAGTTTTTTCACCTCAATAAATGTTTTCTAGAGTCCCTGTGGGGGTAAACAAGGACTTGGCGGGGTGATTCGTGGGTCCCTCCCCTCCCTCCGGGGTCTGTGTCCTGAAAGCAGCACTTGCAACTTTCAGTGGATCGGACCCGACTAATCTCGCGAGAACAAACCTGCTTTACGGCACTCACACTCACGTACATAAATACAAGCATGAAGCCCTTGCCGTTGTTAGCAACGCCACCCTTAGGAGCGCAAAGATGACAATAATACTCACCTGTCGAGACATTTTCTTGGTTTTGTTTTTCTTTCTTCTTGCAAAAGCGTTCTCTGCGCGTTGTTGTTGGGGGGGCGGCGGCGGGGTGGAGGGGGTGGGGGGTGAGGGGGGAGGGGTCTGCGGCGGCGGCGGGGGAACGTTACGACAGTGAGCTTTCACAGGGGACCAGTAGGGGGAGAGCGAGAGCAAAACTTACTTAGTTCTGCTTTAATGTGCACTGGTGCTTTACTGTTTTTTTTTTCAATGTTATCTACTCCTGTTGCTGAAATAACGGTACACCTGTAGTACACTTTGTCTTTCTGTGCTGCATACTCCAAAAAGATTAGTCAGAAATTTGACATTATCGTGCAGCAGCATTTTACACATGTCTCAATAGGCATCTAACTGGTTGCCTGTTGGTCAGTTAGAGTTGAAGAAAAAAAATCTATTTATTTTATTTTTTCAACTCATTAGGCTATAAATAAAGAATGATCCAAAAGTAACTCTTTTTACTGATGCTTTTTGTGGTTCTTCAGCCTCAGAGTCATCATCAACATGCTGCTTGTACTGCAAGACTAAGCTGGAAGGCAGTGAGAAAGTACAAGAACACATCTGCAGTCAGCACATCAGCCAGAGTGGCCAGGGATTCAGCTGCCCCCTCTGCTCTTTGATATGCATCTCCCAGCTTGAACTGCATGAACACCTGCTGTCCTATCACACGGAGACACAGCAGGGGCAAGAGAATGGCGAGAAAGAGCAGGCGTCCACCTCCTACACAGTAACACCGGCTTTTATTACTCTTCAGAATTAGCCAGAATATTATCAATCCATCATAATTTTTTCTTCCACTTATCCAAGGTTGGGTCGCCAGGTTAACAGGTCAAGAAGGGAAACTTTGATATCCTTCTTTCTGGTGACAGTCCTCAGCTCCCCCTGGGGGGTCTGGGAATGTTTGACATAGACACCTGCCACCACCCAGAGAGGTTTTCCTGCATTGTGGGGGTGGTTGGGGACATGGAATGCAAGCAGGCCATGTTCACAGAGGTTCCACTATCGATGGGCAATATCATTTGCGATATACTGTTGAAAATTCTCCTCACAATAAAAATGTGTCTCCTCGCAATAACAACGATAAGTCACGTTGATGACTTATCGTTGACTAGTGACTAGTTTTATGCATGCCCAATTCACGTGCTGAGTGGCAGAAAGCGGACGTGAGGCTGAGGAGGAGCTTGTTGTAAAGCGAGGCGCTAACTCCACAGTTTGGAGCTATTTGGTTACAGAAAATCAGATGAAGAGCAAAATATCATAATATGCAAAGTTTGCAGAAAAACAGTGCTTACAAAGAGTGGAAACACACCCGTGCAGTCATGTGATTTCATCCCAATCTGCAGGAAGCAGCGATGCTAACGTAGCAGCGACTGTGTCCTTATATTTAGTGAGTAGTTGGACTCCTCTACAGCACTTTTTTTCAGAAAAGTGACTAGTGACTAATCTCGCGATTTTTTATGGTGTTATTGGATAACCCTAACCCTTTTGTAGACTAATAAGGAACATGTATCATTGTTACTGTGTTCCCTAATGCCTGGTTCACACAACAAGATATTCATGCTGATTTTGCCCCGATTTTCCTCTTCCAACAAGCCCCAATTATTGGATGTCTCCTAACGGATAATCTTGCCATGCGTGGTGTGTTAAGAGTGATCGGGTCCTCTTGTAAGGACTTTCGATCGCAAATCAGAGATATCCAACATGTTGGATTGTCTTGCCCTATATCTGTTCATGTGTGATGTCCTGTGAGGAGAACTGAGCATGCAGCCATCTCAGTGCAGAGTGTAGCCAGTCAGAAATCGAGGTGATGGAATGCTTCTTTTTTCTTCTGAGTCCTGGTTCACACTGGTTGAAGCGCTGTGAAGCTCAGCCGCTCCCCTGTTCACACCAGAGTCTGGTGAGCAGGTGAACATGTTTTTCAGCAATAGTTGCTTCAACTCAGTGCTTCTGCTCATCTGTTTTTTGGGGGGAAACCAATCGCTGTAGCTAGTCAAATCGCTTGATTGATCGCCATCTGATCAAAATATGCCGATAGATCAAAGTGGGCAGATCAGATGACGTTTACTCTATCCAAGCAGAGTTCAGGTTGTCTCTAGGACAGCTGTTCCCAAACTTATTTTGCCACGCACCCCCTTTTATGTCCCGGCCGTGTTGACGCACCCCCAACCCCCCACACTTTGAAAAAAATGCCACAAGCATTTTTGTTACTGTTGAAAGGACGTTGAATTTTATTTAGGCTATATTAAAGACGGCATGTTTACTCAAATGAACAAAAACCACATCTAATGATGATCTAATGACAACAACAATGCACTCCTGCTTTTGAATTAATCTGA
>SSNP01000190.1:700482-758176 GCA_006937955.1 Pachypanchax playfairii
TTCCCTCTGCTGTCTCCTCCAGCTCATCATTTTTAACTCCTGTTCATTTTCTTCTCCCGTATCCGTCGCAATTCTATTCTCTGTTGCCTTTGATTCGTCACTCTCTCTTGGTTCTGCTCCTTTATCAGTACCTTTGTCTTTCAATTTCTCAACTGACAGTTTCCCCGATTTAGGCCATTTGAGCATATTTGCGATAATGAATGAAGTAGAGGCCACAAGCTAGGTCCGCACATAAATTGTGTAGTAGAAGAAGAAGAACTTCTTCTACACTTCATTTCTAGATGAAGTGCATTTTGAATAGTAATTTTAATTGTCATTGTTTACAGTTTTACAGAGGAAATATTTTTTTACACATCTTTATTGTGTGGGGAAACAACACTGTATTTTGTAATTATTATCATTACATTTGTCCGCCATTACATTTTTCACCTCGCGCACCCCCTAGTGGCAGCTCATGCAGGGGTGCCCGCACCACACTTTGGGAATCCCTGCTCTAGGAGAATCTCTAGAGTGTGAAATATTGCACATTGCCTCAGCCTGCAATAAAATAGTGGTCAATTCATAATACTTTCTCATCTCCTACTTTTTATACTAATAATACAATGTCAATGTTTATACATGAGACAACAATATTGAAGAATTTATGGATTTTGATCGGTATCGGTAATATCAGTATCGGCATATACTGCTTTTGGTGATCGGTGATTGGCCCCCAAAATCCTGATCGGTGCATCTCTAATTTTTTTTCGGTGTGTGTGTTGTCTGAAACTCTTGCAACACTGTAAAAATCTTGTCGCGTGAACCAGGCTTTAACAGGGGAGCACTTACAGCATGCTGCAGCTCTGCCTGCTCAGCTGGAGCAGATATTAGTCCAGCTGAGTCCAGAATGTTTATAATTTGCGTCTGCCTGAAGCCACTTCAGCTTATCACCCGTGCTACAATGCAAAGGCAAAATATTTTCTGTCTAAAATAAACAGCTGCACACTATCACCAAATCACCAATTTCATTCACAGCCCCAGTCACTTCCTCACCTGGGCCCTCATTTATCAAACGTTCGTAGAAACTGTCCTATATTCTATCCTACAAATGAAATTTAGAATATTCATACGGACAGTCAAATTCTGATTTATGAAATGTGTGGTGGCCTCTCGTACACACACTCCTCCACAGTCATGTGTTGATAAATCCCACTTGTGCCTTCTCAGATCCACGTGCCCGTTCACAGTCATTTGCATACAGAAACACCCACAGTTATCCATATTTGGTAACAGCATTTCCTTTAACGCTCATACAGGCTTCCCTAAAACAATAGCTAAAAGAGCAAAAAATAAAGAAATTTCTGTGGCAGCAAGATTGAGGCACTGGTTGCAGAAGTGGGACAGGACCTACAAATGGTTCTCTCAGATCGGTAGTTATCCAATAAAAGAAAAATTACGGTCTTAGTGAGAGTTGCAGATAAATGCACTCAGATGAGAGATCCTCTTCAGAAATAAAAAAGAACTGTTTTAATATAATACTACACATGGATACGGGAGGTGGACAGAATACCACAGAGCTGTCTGCATTTGACAGACATGTTACCAGAATAATTGGGGCTATTGCTCTGACTGGCATTATTATATATGGGGACAGTGAAAACATATCACAGATCTGTGCGTAAAACGACGGATTATTGAGGGCCCTGGTCTGTGTAGTCGCTTCTCTGGGTCTAAACTGACCTCTTAAAATAGAAAGGAGTGGGAATAGAACCCTGAATTAAAAGACTGGTTGAATCTATACAGTAATAAAAACCCATCGCATTTAGAAGCACACTATGCAAGTTAGGCCATTTGATATAGAAGGGGATGGATTCCACTCTAAGTTAGTGAGGTAGTTTTCGTTGTTTGGCTCTTTGTTCCACATGTGTTTTGTGGACTTGAAGAATGCTTAAGACCGGGTCCCCCTAGAAATTCAGTATGGGATTCTGTGGGAGTACAGGGTCTATGGAATTAGAAATTCAATACTTGCATGGTTTCATCCATCTGACCGTGCACATTTCACCTCTCTTGAGAAGAAATCCTGCTCTCTCATGTACAGTGGGGCAAAAAAGTATTTAGTCAGCCACCAATTGTGTAAGTTCTCCCACTTAAAAAGATCAGAGAGGCCTGTAATTTTCATCATAGGTATACCTCAACTATGAGAGACAAAATGAGGAAAAAAAATCCAGAAAATCACATTGTCTGATTTTTAAAGAATTTATTTGCAAATTATGGTGGAAAATAAGTATTTGGTCAATAACAAAAGTTAATCTCAATACTTTGTTATATAGCCTTTGTTGGCAATGACAGAGGTCAAACGTTTTCTGTAAGTCTTCACAAGGTTTTCACACACTGTTGCTGGTATTTTGGCCCATTCCTCCATGCAGATCTCCTCTAGAGCAGTGATGTTTTGGGGCTGACGCTGGGCAACACGGACTTTCAACTCCCTCCAGAGATTTTCTATGGGGTTGAGATCTGGAGGCTGGCTAGGCCACTCCAGGACCTTGAAATGCTTCTTACGAAGCCACTCCTTCGTTGCCCGGGCGGTGTGTTTGGGATCATTGTCATGCTGAAAGACCCAGCCACGTCTCATTTTCAATGCCCTTGCTGATGGAAGGAGGTTTTCACTCAAAATCTTACGATACATGGCCCCATTCATTCTTTCCTTTACACGGATCAGTCGTCCTGGTCCCCTTGCAGAAAAACAGCCCCAAAGCATGATGTTTCCACCCCCATGCTTTACAGTAGGTATGGTGTTCTTTGGATCCAACTCAGCATTCTTTCCCCTCCAAACACGACAAGTTGCGTTTCTACCAAAAGGTTCTATTTTGGTTTCATCTGACCATATGATGTTCTCCCAATCCTCTTCTGGATCATCCAAATGCTCTCTAGCAAACCGCAGACGGGCCTGGACGTGTCCTGGCTTCAGCAGGGGGACACGTCTGGCACTGCAGGATTTGAGTCCCTGGCGGCGTAGTGTGTTACTGAAGGTAGCCTTTGTTACTTTGGTCCCAGCTCTCTGCAGGTCATTCACTAGGTCCCTCCGTGTGGTTCTGGGATTTTTGCTCACCGTTCTTGTGATCATTTTGACCCCACGGGGTGAGATCTTGCGTGGAGCCCCAGATCAAGGGAGATTATCAGTGGTCTTGTATGTCTTCCATTTTCTAATAATTGCTCCCACAGTTGATTTCTTCACACCAAGCTGCTTACCTATTGCAGATTCAGTCTTCCCAGCCTGGTGAAGGTCTACAATTTTGTTTCTGGTGTCCTTTGACAGCTCTTTGGTCTTGGCCATAGTGGAGTTTGGAGCGTGACTGTTTGAGGTTGTGGACAGGTGTCTTTTATACTGATAATGAGTTCACACAGGTGCCATTAATACAGGTAACGAGTGGAGGACCGAGGAGCCTCTTAAAGAAGTTACAGGTCTGTGAAAGCCAGAAATCTTACTTGTTTGTAGGTGACCAAATACTTATTTTCCACCATAATTTGCAAATAAATTCTTTTAAAATCAGACAATGTGATTTTCTGGATTTTTTTTCCTCATTTTGTCTCTCATAGTTGAGGTATACCTATGATGAAAATTACAGGCCTCTCTGATCTTTTTAAGTGGGAGAACTTACACAATTGGTGGCTGACTAAATACTTTTTTGCCCCACTGTATCTGATTCTTTGAAGACATATCCCAGTAGCACCACTGACCTTCACATGGTTAGTAATTTCCAATCAGTCGTGCCTACATGATGAGGGTCTTCAGTCCAGAATCAGGATGCAAAGTCCATTCAGGCAATTAGTTAAATAGATTCATGTTGATCCTTGTAGTTTTTGTGTCAGTGACAATAAAAGTATAGAACATTTTTTTCTGCCCTGTAACAAAACAAAATTTGGAAAAATGTCCCAGACTGGCTCATTTTAAGAATGATTGTAAAGACTATAAATCTGCGTCACATATTGTATCAATCTGGTTCTGTGATTGACATGTCACACTGAGACAGGTGGTCAGAGAGGGAACAAATAGAGAAAGCTGCTTCTGTTGATGAGTCGACCGGCCCTGGGGTCTCATTTATAAAACTTTTGCGTAGAATCCTTGCTAAATCCGGGATCTATAAAACACGGCATACGCACAGCTGCATGCAATCTCCGCTTTATAAATCACACTGTACCTAGAAATGTGCTCAGGTGTTTCTGGATCACATCCCGCCCTCAACACGCCCACTTTCTGCCGTAAATGGTCAATGCAAAGTGCCTTGTGGATCTCATGCATATAAATAAGCCGGCTTCTCCATCAATTAGGAAGACGACCCCAGATCAAGGAAGATCAAGGAAGCGCAACTTCACCGAAGCAGAAATTAAGGTACTTGTGGGTGAGATGAAAAAATGAAAGAAAGTGCTTTTTGGAGGTCACAGCAGTGGCATAACAAATAAGAGAAAATTCACGGTGTGGCACAGCGTTGCTGAAGCTGTCAGTTCTGTGAGTTCTTCAGAGAGATCTGTGCCAGATATTTAAAAAAAAGTCCAATCTGAAGGTGGAAACAAAAAACAAATTAATCCAGATCAAATGTGTTCGTCATTAAAATATAAAACAAAACCAAATCTCATTGTTTCCCCCCAGTGACTCTGTCCAATGAGTCCTCCCGGGCGGCGACCGAGTGGCTGCACAGAGGGACATGATTAGTGCGGTGAATGAAGTGCAAGAAGAACTGCACAAAATATGTGACGTCCTGACTGAAATTCCAAAGAATTAAAATTTTTAAACAAATAAAAAATCATGTCTTGTGTGTTAGTTCTATAAACGACGCATGACATTTTGTCTCAATCTGCCCCCCAGCTGATATTCCGCATGTCGGAGCGGGGGGGGGTTGTTTGATGTTCTCTGTGTCCACGAAGCGGTACAATCGATAATGCTGCTGGAATAAATAATTTTATCCTTCTCAGCTGCAGCACTGCAGGTGCTCTCCATGTCCAAAATGTGCGTAAGCAAGGTCCTTACTCAGCTTAAAGTTGCGCACATTTTTCCGATACGTTTTTCTTTATAAATCCCATAGTTTTCCGACCCCGTTTTGTGTGTAAGCAAGCTTTATAGATGAGACCCCTGATCTGTATCATTTCAAGCCATGGTTCACCTTGCAGCAGCTTAGCTGCATAGAATGGAGCCTGTCTCTTAGTGGTACATTGTTGTTAGCCTGAGCTAAAGCTACATTTAGATTAATTCGAGTTACATCGTGTGACCCTGCCAACAGGTGCAATTGCGCGTGGCTGCTGTACCTCATTGTCCGCAACAGGAAATGTATGTTACAGAGAGGTGCCTGAGGTATAAATAAAAATACCCAAGCATGATGAGATTATAAAATGCACAAAACATATCCACACCATCACAACCACTGCAGTAAAATCTAAGTATTGATTTCTCTCCTGATTTCTTTATTCTTTTACTGATATTATTTATTCCTTAATACACAGATGTCAGCAGGTGGGTATAACCACCTGCATAACAGAGCATCCTGGTTTTCAGGTAGTTGCAATAAGTCCCTATGTGCTACAGGCAGTTTATACCACCTTTGTGCAGCTCTTTGGTGAAATACTGAAGACAACAGGGCAAGTGTGTCCGAGAGATGGTTTTATACGCAAACCCACCGGGTGTGTCTGTGAGACCATGCCTGTGATGTGAAGCTTGGAAAAGATGTACTGCTTTCAGCCAATCACAAATTTCAAATGCAGTAGCCTTCAACCAAAAGAGAGCAGCATTAAGATGTTTTTAGTTTATTTATAAAGTACATTTAAAAACAACCAAGGCTGACCAAAGTGCTGTACAGTGACAAGAAAAAACAGTAAAACAACATAAACAGAATAAAAGCTCTAAAATACATAAAACACCTCACTAATAAAACAGTCAAATTAAACCTTGTTAAAAGCCAATGAGAAAAGGTGGGTTTTAAGAGCAGATTTAAAAGTTCCTGAGCTTGTGGAGAATCTGATGTGAGGGGGTAAACTGTTCCAAAGTCTGGGTGCAGCTACAGCAAAAGCCCTCTCTCCTTTAGTTTTTAATCTGCACCTAGGAACTTCTAAAATCATCAGGTCTGCTGAACTCAAAGATCTCCTGGGCCGGTAGATGTTAAGAAGTTCTACCAGGTAGGGAGGTGAAGTACCGTTAAGAACCTTAAAAACAAGCAGTAAATTTTTAAAATCAATCCTAAAAGCGACTGGGAGCCAGTGGAGAGAACAGAGAACTGGAGTGATGTGGTCTTTCTTGTTGGAACCAGTCTGCTGACGAGCAGCAGCGTTCTGTACCAGCTGGAGACGATGTAGAGAGGAACGATCTAAACCAACATACAGAGAGTTACAGTAGTCCACACGGGATGTAATAAAAGCATGGACCACTCTTTCTAGATCGTTCCTGCACAGGTATGACTTGACTTTGGCTAAAATCAGTAAATGATAAAAAGATCCCTTAACTACAGAAATGATTTGATTATCAAATTTAAAAGCACTGTCAAAAGTGACACCAAGGCTCTTAATGGAGGAATTACATTTAGAAGTAAGGTGTCCCATAAAATCAAAGGAAAGGTCGGGGTCTTTTGGAAGTCCAAACACAATGACTTGGCAAAGTAGTCAGCTTTAGTTTTGACAATATTAAATATATTTTAAAGAGGCCATTTCATACAAATTTCGGGACTTTGTGGTTATTTTTTAAGTATTAACCAGTGATATGAAACATTTTATATCAAAAAAATGTCAGGAAACACTGATTAACAGACCTTTCAATCTGTCTGCATTAAAATTCGGGTGGTTCCGGCTCCTTCCATCAGGCTTCAGGCAGCAGCCCGTTCATATTCATTATTCGAATTTGCTGGACTCAGATTGGCTAACAAACTAGCCTATGAGAGCAAGGCATACTGTTTCCTGCCCCGCTGCGCATGGCAACGTCAGACAATCTCTCTCCCTGTTAGCTACGTCTTATGCTAAAGCTTTTAGCAAGTAGTGTGATAGGCATGGTTTCAGCTGCGGGAGATGATGAATACTAACGAGCAAAAGAGTTGTTACAAAACAGATCAAAACAGGCCGTTCAGATTCGGGAGAACTCTGGTTTTATCGCCACCTGCGTAGTTTGAGAGATAAAAACTAAAAGGGAAGTTGTTTGACCTATTTTCACACCCACTATGAAGGTAAGAACATCTGTGGAGCTAAAACAGGCATTGACATTTTCACACTTGTTTAAACACTCTCAAAGTTCTAACTGTCATAGAAAAATAAGTCCAGTAGAACAAAACCATAAGTCCAACTTTTTGTGTGATAGTTTTCTTCCTCTGCCATTTGGGTTCTACCAGAGGTGAATTTGATGGTACAGATTACAGAATAATATTGTGGGGTTTTGTGGGGCTGCTTGCGATTGAATATTTATGTAAATTTGGCAAGCCTTCTGTACTGCACAGGAGATATGGCACAGAAGAGATTGATGGACAACGATCTACAACCAATAAGGATACAGAACACAATGAGCTGTAAAAAAAAATGCAATATTGCAATAAAAAAATCAATGAAACAGCAAGGCAGTGAAAGTTGAACCGTGATATAGTGAGGGACCACTGTATAACATAAATAATGCAGTATACAATATGAAACACAATTACATAAACAATTACATTGTTTTATATATAGTTCACTGAATCGGCAGGTTAGGTTGCCATCAGTGATACCACTCAGTGATATTGTTTGTTTTCCCAGACTAACACTCTAGATGCAAATTGCAGGATGTTGGTTCTCAAACAATACAACATATACTGTATATAGTGCCGTGCTACAAAAATAAAGAAGCTAGCCAAAGTACACGACTGATTGTCTTAATTTTTAATATCCTACCTCAGAGTCTTATAACCTTTCACATCCATTAAGCCTGTCTAAATGACAAGAATGAGAAATTAGCATAAAAAATCTAGTTTCCTTCAGGTGGGCAACAATCCAAAACATTTATACATGTTTTTTTTGTCCAATCAGGTGATTTCAGCAGATTCTGTTGGCTCAAAAAAAGATGGGCACAAGTTCAACATGGTTCCCAAGGAAATAAGCCAGCCGGAGGCCAGTCCACATGTGCTTGTTACGCTAACAAGTGGAGGAGAAGGTAGAACACCAGGCGAGGTCTTGGAAGTAAACATGTACGACCTACTGAACAGCTCTGTCACCTTCATCTGTGAGAACCAGGTGACAAGTCCTGACTCTTAACTGGAAACTCTCCTTGAAGGATCAAAGAGAGTATCGCAACTCAATGTTTGCTCCTGAGGAGCTGCTTTACCTCTCCATATCTGTAATTCTGGGGAAACACTTTATTCACTTTTCTTTGTATAGGTTACACTTGAACATTTACCATTTATAGGTTATAATTATCTTTTACCAGTTGACTGAGTAAGTAGATGGGTATTTCACAGTTTTTATACCAGAGCAGACCTTCTGTTTAGTATCAGGTTTCTGTGAGTTACTTTCTGTGAACAAACTGTGGAACTGTGTGTATTTTACCTTATGGCTGTAAATAAAAATTCAGTTTTGATCAAACTTTATTGAGAACTGTCTCCTTTCCACGTCGTATGGCGTCCAAGTTAACGGCGTTAGCCTCTTTTGTTGTTATATTACCTGGTGACGGTAACATCAGTGTAGTCTTGTTAGTGAAGGCAGCGTTCGCGCCCCTGCTCCCAATCCGATCCTACAGCTGTACGCTCCATCTTGGCACTAGCTGGTGAAGGCAGCGTCCGCGTCCCCGCTCCTAGCTGTTACCTTCCTCGAGCAGCTGCCGCACACTGCCCTTTTCAGTGTTGCATAGCAGACATGGGTGGCTCCCACTGCTGTATGACATGTGGGGCTTCGCTTCAGGCTGAGGATGGGCATGACCTGTGCCCTGCCTGTCTTGGTGTGGACCACCTGAGGGAGGCACTGTCGGACAACCCGTGCATGAACTGCAGTTATCTGCCACAGGCTGTCAGACTGGCAAGATTGGAGCAGTTATCATCGGCTGAGTTGGCTGAGCTTCCACCCTCAGGGCAGGTGCTGCCTCCCGAGCCTAGACCGTCAAAGTGCCTCTCTGATGCGGCTACGACTGGGGCTTCTTCGAAGAAGAGGAAAGCCAAATTGGAAGTGGGGCTAGAGTGGAACTAGACATGATGAGGAATTTTTTTTTAGTTCACCACCAGGAACCTCCTGTCTCTGAAATGGGGCCTATTCTCCTCCCATGCCCAACCTTGCTTGTGAGAAAAATGTTCTCTCCGTTGCAGCATCTGCCTCTCATTTCTGTGAGGAGGATGAGGCTCGGTCCTCCCAGGCCTCTGAATTAGGTTCTTTTGCATCATGCCAGAGTGATGCAGAGGACGGCTATATGCAGGAGGGGATGCGCAAGGCCCTGAGTCGCCCGCGGCTGGACATACTGCAGTCTAATCAGCCTGGTTCAGGCAGTGCCTTTTTTTAGGCGTGGACAGACTCTTACGCCTGAGTTTTTGACTAGGGCATATAATTCTGGTGCCCGAACTGGTCGCTTGGGTAATTCACTGCAAGCTTTTGCTTGGATGACGAGAGATCTTGGACGAGTCATGTCTTACCTGGTTCAGGGTTGCCATCAGGTTTAGCTTGCTCAGTCCGCCCTGGCTGAGTCTTGCCGGAGGACCCTTCCCAATGTGCCTGTGGAGTCTGTTTGGTCTGCTCGTGAGGCTCTGGAAAGGACTACGCAAGCGCGACAAACTAGGCAGCAGCTTGCTGGCCTCGGTTGTGTTATGCCTCCCCTTTGCCACCTCAGAGGCTGAGACATCTGGCCGCCGATCCTAGTGTTCGCACGCCACAGAGGGATTGGGCTTCTGAGGGATGTCATTTTCAACAGGGGCAAAGCAAGGGACTCCCGTTACGGGGTGGCTGTGGCTCAGTGGTTAGAGCGGTCGCATGAATGTCTGAATGCGGTTTGTGAATGTTAAAGCTTTGACATTTACCACATTTGACATTTACACTTCACTGGACAAGGCCTCCTAACCAAAGGTGCAATTGAGGTGGCTGGGGATCTACCACCTCGGGGCAACCAAGGGGCTACTATTCCACATACTTCCTCGTGTCCAAAAAGACTGGTGGATTTCGCCCCATCGTAGATCTACGGGGGCTAAATTGCTACATGAAAATTTTGCCTTTTCACAGTGGAAGTCCTTCGGTCTATTGTGGAGGGGGACTGGTTCACCTCAATAGACCTGACGGACACTTATTTTCATGTCCCCATTGCCCCAGACCATCGATGCTTCCTCAGGTTTGCCTATCGGGGCAGTCATTGGCAATTTGGGGTGCTCCCATTTGGCCTCTCTTTTTCCCTGAGGTTGTTTACCTGGTGTGTGAAGGTGGCCTCCTTTAAAAGCCAGCGGAATAAGGATTCTACCTTATCTAGACAGCTGGCTGCTCCTCGCCCCCTCCAAGGCGTGCGCAGTCCATCATACAGGTCTCCTCCTTGTTCATTTAGAGAAGCTTGGTCTCAGGATCAATCTAGGAAAGAGCTGTCTGACCCCATGTCAGACCACAACATTCCTTGGCCTGGACTTGGATTCCAGGATGATGAAGGCCCGCCCATCTGTTCGGCAGATGGACGATATCACCAACATGGTCACTTGGGTTAGGTTGGGCAGTTGCCTTCCTTTCACCTTCTTCCTTCGGCTTATGGGGAAGCTGACCTTGGTCACAGGTGTTATGCCTCTCGGTCTGCTGACATTGCGTCCTTTTAGCCAGTGTCACTGCTTCTTGGATAGTCACTGATGTCATGTTTAATCTTATGAAGCCACTTATCATGCGGCCAGAAATGGAGCATTTGCAAAAAACCACGCCAATGCAATTCAGGAAACATTTTGGGGGGGAAATGTGCACAGTTAAATTCTTAATTGGTATGACACCACAAAGCACAGTGTTACATTTCAAATGCATGTAAATTTCCAGGCAAAGGGAGGAAAGTTTTCCTTCTCAAGATAAGGTATGATGCCTGCGGGCAGGAAGGGGAGTGCCTGAAGGAAGGAGGACGGTGAACGTCTCAGCTCCGGATTCATCAACTTCCTTCAATAGTATATCAGCTGCAGAAACATCCACTGCTACAGACTCTTCTTCTAGAAGAGTAAGTAACAAATACATAACCTAAAACTGTGGCTTTTTGGACTACATAGTTCCTGGTAATCTTGTTCTTGCTCATCGTGGCTTTAATATTCAGGTCACTTAAGGTTGCAGAATGGCTTATGTAAAAATTCTAGCCTTCACATGTGGAAAGTCCCAGTTAGCTTCTGTTGACTTGGAAACAAGGAAAATTGCACACATCAGGATTCATGTTGAGTGTGTGATCAGTAACATGTGCCAGAAATAAACCTTTTGGATGGAATACTGCCAGTTGATTTCTTGATGTGCAAAGATAATGATAGTTATTGTACCACTAATAAGACTGAACTTGTCTCTTGTGCTCTGATGAACCTGTGCCCATCAGTTGTTGATTTCGACTAAAGTTTATTTTTAAATGCACTGTCAATAAAAATATCAACCAGTCTGGGCTACATTATAGCCTAAAATTATTAATAACTGACTATTAAGTACAATCAATTGTTATTATATTTTTGTTGAAGAGAACACACTGCGTATGTTCAGAACACAAATTTATTAAACGAAACCCCACTTATCCAAGAGCCAACTCGTACGGATCTGCACCACAAATAAACCTTAACTTTTCCAATATTCGCGCCCTTTCCTGCAGACAAAGTCCTTCCATGTATGCCTTTGCATCTAACGCATTTTGAGGAGCTTTTCTGTGGTTTCTCCATCGCAGTGTTTAACACCGAGTATCTCCAATAGCGAATTCCGGTTTGATGATGCTGCGATTACGCGCCGTGAAACCTCTGTACAGAAGAGACACACGAAGAGTGTTGTTTCGTGTTTTCCAATTTCCATCTTAGAGCAATATAGGTAAAATCAGTGAAAAAGTCATTTTCCGTTTTTTGTTTTTCTTACTTAGAAAATGCCCCATATTCTGTTTTTCATCTCTATGTTTTTATGAACCAATTTGTAACCGATAACAAAATATAAGGGGTTTTCCGTTTTTCTGCTATTTAATTTTGAAACGAAAATCGAATGGCCCCGACGTACACGGACCGACCAACTTTTTAATTCTCTGATTTGATGTGCTTGCTCCTTCAATGTAGCTGTTAATTGCAGAGCAGTCGCGTATATTCTGACGTAAAAAACGTTGAAAGTCTCTGACTCTGACAAGACTGTCAGTCACTGAGAACAGTGCCTCGATCACCTCTAACAATCC
This sequence comes from Pachypanchax playfairii, assembly GCA_006937955.1. Taxonomy (NCBI): domain Eukaryota; kingdom Metazoa; phylum Chordata; class Actinopteri; order Cyprinodontiformes; family Aplocheilidae; genus Pachypanchax; species Pachypanchax playfairii. Next base: position 712,790 of record SSNP01000190.1, read on the forward strand.
TTGGACAGCCACCTAATTTCTATACTGCCTCCATGTAGTAGCCCCCAACAATTTTGGGGTCACTTGATTTTGGGGGGGAAATGTGTTGTTATTATTGACTGTTACACAGTTAAATTCTTAATTGGTATTGAGGTCACTGTTTGAAGTAAAACCATTTATCCATATAACTTTCCTGGAAAAGGAAAAGGCATTTTCAGCACACTTTGTGTGCATCCACCTATATCCGTGGAGATGTCCAGTTGCTTGTAACTGCTCATGAATGAAAGTCACAACCTGATTAACGCTGGGGTATCTTTTGTGCCGGAACAAGCTACATGACTTTAAAATCCGTTTCAGGTGTCATTCAGAGACCATATATTGGTGACGTCTGGCAAGCAAAGTTGCAATGTCTTTGTAGGCAAGTCCGAGATGAAAATATAGTTCAATTAAAGCTCTTCTTGCAAATTCCATTCTAAAATCACAGAGGCCATGCACCTGATGTTCCACTTATACATGTAAATGTATCTGGTGCGGACGAGATACTAAGTGGTGCGCACGAGATACTAAATGGTGTGCATGAGAAAGAATTTTTTTTTTTCACCCTTGTCCCCTAAAGGGCTCCATAAAATTTAAACACCAAAGAGAAAGAAAACTCATTGCCATGTTGAAAGAAAGAACATCTCTTTCAACAGTAGACAGAGGAGACAAGAAGAGAGAAAAAAAGGAAAGGGTAAAGAATAGAGAAAATATATAGAGAAAGCAAAGTATCTGCTTCAACACCTCCGGAGACACAAAACAAGAACAGAGAGAACATGGCAACAGCAAACATTTATGCTAAAAGAAAAAAAAGAAAAAGGGATAATTTAACATAATCTCACAAGTGTGAGATTATGTTAAATTAATTGACTTTTGAATTGACTGAATTGACTGATGTCAAGGTCAGTTAAGTAACTGACCTTTTTAAACACTGTGCTTTAGTGATGTCACAGCCAGATTTAATATATGCAAACAGATCAGGAGATCCCAGGGCTCCCGCCCCTAAACAGGGACCCAACCCGTCCAGGAAGGACCAGGCCCCATCAAGCAGCCGCCGGAAGCGGACCAGCACATACCCAGGAGCCAATCTCTGAACCCCAAGGGCCACCAACGTGCCATCCAGCCGGGGCACCACCCAGAAGAGGCAGCCCAGCCAGGAGGGAGATGCAGCGTCCCTGTAGAGAAGGGTGCCACAAGAGAGAGGAGCCCGAAGCCCAACCTGACTGACAGACAAGAACATACATTCATACACAGACACACATTCCCTCCCTCATGCACACTCACATACTCTCACACCCACACAGACAAAGACAAAAACAGGAATAGACAATGGACACTTACATCTGCTCCCCATATATATACTCTCAGATCTAGGCACCATCGCCCAAGAAACGCAACCAGTCTCAGAACCAGGAGCCCTTCTGCCTTGAGGTGTAGCCATGGGGGGCACCCGGAGCCCCCCAGTCACCGAGCAGCCCACCCCACACCACAGATGGAAAGCAGCCAACGGGGGTGTAGAAAAGACCCCACACCTCACTCCTTCCGCTCAAAAGTACTGATGGTGCATGATGTACTTAAAATTCAATTAAAAGATAAAATAAATGGGGGTTGGGGCACCCACGAACATCCCTCCATCAGGAGACAGATGGTGCCCCCACAGCCCCCATTTCCATTGTTGAAATGTTATTCATTTTTAGGGATGAGGACAAGCAGGAAAAATGAACCGGGTGACCAGTCCCTCCCCAACACCACCCCCAGAGCCCTACATATGAGTGTGTATTTGTGGTTGTTTGTGAAATAGATGTGTCTAAGGTGTAGATTAAAATTGGAGCACAGGCAGCCATGAGGGTAGAGAGAGTGTGTGAGGTGTAGCTGTGTAAAGGAGCGAGAGGAGGGAGGCGTTTGAGGATAAGGAGGAAAGGACTGGAGGTGATGAATCCTCCCCCAGGGAGCCAGCTCCCTTACTGACCCCTGTTCCTCGCAATTCATCCATGGAAGTAGGGCCCGATGGCAACCGTAATGGGACTAAGACTCCAGCCACCCACCCAGGCCCACCCCAAAGGAGATCTAACCCCATCCCACTTGCTGTCAGCATTCACTACATATAATAGACACCCAGGCTGAGAACATCCTCACCCCCCCACACTCTCCTGACGCCCCGGAGCCCCTGACACATCAGAGGCCCCTGGACCAAAGCCCGGCACTAAACCATGCACTGGCCCACAAACCCAGCAGCGAACAAGACAGGACCCAGCCCATCCGGAGTCCATCCTGTGCACTTTAAATTTAAATAATGTGGTATGGTTTGAACTTCCAGAGTGAAATTATTTGTTAAGGGGAAAATAAAAGTTTAGAAATAGTTCTAAACTGATTTTAAAAAGGTTTCAAAGTCATGACACCCAACAGTAGTTTTACAAATTTCGATGTAGGTTGGGGAGTTGGATGTTGATATTTTTAAGGTTACAGGTAACCTCAACCAGGTAGCTTGTAAATATGGTATTAGTTAACATCGACATAGAATCCTTCAACATGGTGTAAATGTTCTTTGTGTGATTCTATTTTTCCTTCCTTTGAATCATATTGAGTATTAAAGTGTTAAAGTCTTTATGTTTCAATATTGATGTGAATCAATTCCAGCTCGGCTGTGTTTCTGCTTGGTGTTTATCATGTGGCAAAGGTCACCAGCTGCACCGAGTTGCAGACAGAGGGCAACTATTCCCAAACTGTTTTGCTCAAATAAATGAATACTATAAATGAGTATAGTATAATGTGAGTATTAAATGAGTTGCGCCTCTTAGAACTCTAAAGATCCCTCCTTTTACAAAAATAGAGAATGATGATTTTTTTTTCTAAAGATTAATGACATTTTGGAGCAATTTCATGATGTTTTACACTTACACTTCCACAAATGAAAACAAAGGTGTTTTTTTATTTCAGTGTTCTAACTTTATAGACATTATTTGTTGTGTTTTGGTGGTTTCAGGTATACTCTGTTCTTTTCCTATTTATTATTGTTTTTAATCTCTTTTTTCTTAATTTTATTTTTTCCCTTTCCTTTTAATTGGATTCTGACCACAGTTTGGGTACGATACCGAGGTCAAGTGGGATGGGTTTCAACCTAAGTCAGCCTGTGTGTTTTTATGTTTTCCCTTTTCCTTTTATTTTCATTTTTTTCTTTCTTTTTGTATTTTTATTTATTTTTTGTTTCTCTGGTGGACCTGGTGTCTTGAGGACATATGTGGATTAATCTTACCCATTGGGGTCTCATCATTTGGTCTGTTTGAGGTTTCAATAGCTCTACACCATCTTTTCAGAATAGGGTGGGGCTGGACGGTCTTCTTGCTGCACAAAGTGAAGCCTGTATGGTGACGAACATGCAAATATTAATGATAGTCTCACATCTGGGTGTAAACATTTGTGATCACTTGTGCACATATTAGGATTGCAGGCCCAAGGTCAGGGGGGCTTGACGTTGTTTTTTCCAGGGTCATGGTGGAAATCGATTCTCAAAGGTGTAATGTTGCTAGTGTAATTCTAGTGTTATTTTTCTTTGTTCATTCCATGTGCTCTGTATTGTTTCCATGTTTTGTTTATCTGGTAAATGTACAGGGTTTTTCTTCTACTCAGGTGAAGGATTCCAAGGTCTGTGGTTTTTCGACAAAACAGGTTCCAGTCTGGGTGATGGGGTGTGTCTTCCTTTTAGGTTAGGTTGTTGAGAATTGTTTTGCTACTGGTTAGTTGGAGGAGTATCTTGTGTGTTTTTGTGGGTTATTTGTGTTTCTGGTTATTTTATAATATTTCCCTCAAGTCTTTTAGCTTCAATTTTCTTCACCAAGGCTTTTGGGTGATTTTTTTTTCTTTCCTATATCCTTTTGTCCCCTTCTTTTTCCCTCTCTCTATTGGCGTGTGGTTTGGATTACATTCATTATTGAACGATTTGGTAGATGTTACAAGCTTAGCTAATTTGAACTGAAGCTCGATTAAGTCCTTTAGACGGTGATCCTGTTGATCCTTTGACTTCTGTGTGAGTATGAAATTGAAGGGTTGATTGTCTGAACTGACTTACTTTGAATGTAACAGTTATCATTTTATTGATTAGTTAGGGGTTGTTTTAACTTTGGGAGGTAAATTTCTTTTTTTAGGATTTTTTTATTTAACCACTCCTTAGTGGGTTGATTAGGAGTTATTTTGTATTCTATTTGTTTTTGGGTTTTCCTTAGACTTATTTCCTTTTTAATTTTTTTTCCCTTTTCCCTTATGTTAGTCTTTCATTTTATTTGGTTGTGTTTGTAAGTATACTACTCTGTGCCAAGTTCACATGTCAGTTGTTGCCCAGAAGGGAGCCATTGAGGAATTTACATTGTCGTGTATGCAACGAGAGTCTAAATGCATTGTCTAATTTTTTTTTTTTAAATTGTAGGTCATTCTTTACTTTAGGGGTTCTTTCTTTTATCATTTTGTCATTAAATAAAATGTGCTGTTTTATTTACATTTTGTTTTATTGTATCTTTTTCATTTTTTTCTTCTTTGATGTATGATTGTGAGGGTATTATGTTGATTTTGTTGATCATATTTTAGGTTATTGATTACTATAAAATGTGTTTTGTAGTATCAAGAAGTAGGGTCTTCTGCTGTGGAAGCCCATCTTGCCTCAAGGTTCGCCATGTTGTGCATTCAGAGATGCTGTTCTGCATACCATGGGTTGTAATGAGTTACTGTTGCCTTTCAGCTTGAACCAGTCTGGCCATTCTCTTCTGACATCATTTTTGCCCACAGAACTGCCGCTCTCTGGATATTCTCCGTTTTTCATCGTTGCACCTATCGCTTTAAGAAATAGTCACGTGACCGATACAGCTGCTGTTTCGTCTGTCAGTCGCTCGTCAAACTGTGTTTAAAAGCAGGAGCGTCTCACTATGTCAATGAGATGCTTCTCTGCCCAAAAGTTATCTTATGAACCAAAATAAGTCCTGGAAAGTGACATCATGGAGCCAGATAGAAAATGCAAGGTTTCTGCCACTGATCTTATAAAAACAAAGACTTTTTGCTAATATGTCCTTGTTTGATCTGGTTCCTCTCGGTTTTGGATTAATCTGCCAGAATTTCGGTCCATTTTAAGAGTTTAAATTATTAATTCACATTAATTCTTATGATATATTTTAAACGCAGTAATCCCTCATTTATCACAGGAGTTACATTCCAAAAAAAAACCTGAAATAGGGTAAATCCTCAAAATAGTCAGCTTTGAATCGCAGTATAGCAAGGGACTACTGTATAACATAAATAATGCAGTGTATAATATGAAACACAATTACATAAACTGTCTTATTTTATATTTAGTTCACTGAATCTGGAGGTTAGGTTGCCTTCAGTGATATTTAGGATCCAGTAGGTGTCACTCGACACAGTGCCAATACAGTTTGGGCAATTTCTAACACACGCTCTCACACCATCACTAGCTCCTTTTGTGTGACCCAACTCGTCACAATATCCCTCCTTCTTTTCTTCCTATGGCGGCTCATCAGGATCTTTGTTAAACTAGTTTTCATGTGAGATGTTTTGGTCACATGCCTGAAAGTCCAAGTTGTACTGAAAATGTTTACGATTCAGAGCTGTATTGTAGGTCCTTCAGGATTGAAACCTGAGGCCTCCTCCTGTGTTTAAAGATGATCTGTCATTTTTGACAACGAGGCTTTTACGGCTCACTCAAACCGTTCTCTTTTTTGCGTTCAAAATATAAACATAACAGAGCGTCCTTTGAAAAATGGTGGGCCTTTAGATGCAGGTAGACTTGAATAAAGACTATTCACCATATTAAGGCAACCCGCAATGTTGCCCGATATCGACTGGTAGATATAAACAAAATGTCATTGTTGTGCCTGTCAAAATAAATATATTTTACTTAAAAAAAAATTTTTTAAAGGAAATACTGTACTTTCATTCTACATCCCTCTAAATGCGTTGTATAGGTAGTTTCTTTTATTATAGCTTTTTATGAAATTGTTCCATATTAAACCTTTAAGTGTATAGGACAACTCCCTCAAATTTTCAAGAGTTAGAACCTGTTTGTTAGAATCTAAAAATCTGGCACTTATTTGAAAAATCTGGACTTCCAAGACTCTGGCTGTCTGAACAACTTGATAATTCCACTCTACGATTTGTAGCAGCATATTTAAAGGTCAATGGAAAGCTCAGTTCATTTGTAACAGGTTTTGTATCATCATCTATAGATAGAATTTTTTTTTTAAACTTTTGAGTTTTGTGTGAATAAATCAATTAAATAAATAAAAATTAATCCCAAAGGGTCTATGTTCACATTTACTACAAGCTGTTTAGCCTTTGTAAATACAATCCATATCGATGGTAGAATGGTCTGAAATCATCAGTAAAGAATTTAACTGTATAAATCATGCTCTTGGGGCAAAACAGAAAGTGTGACACATCACTCCTGTAAGAAACTGTTTCAAGAAAAACACCTCAGAAACCCAGAAGAGAGAAAAAGATTTAATCTTTTTAGAAACCAACATAGTCAAATTAGCAGCATAACCAGATGATATTGAGGTATTTTTAAATACATTCCCCAAATCACATACAGGGAACGCGAGCACACTCACTCACTCTCTCTCTCTCACACACACACACACACACACACACACACACACACACACACACACACACACAGTCATACAGGTTTTGGTGATTTAGAAGGATGTTTTTTTTCTCACACACACACACACTCACTCTCTCACACCCACTCGCACACAAAGTCCAGAACTGAGCAGAGCTGTCTCCCCTTGTAGTGGCTTGTAAGCACACTTAATGGTGCAGTTTTGGCTGTGGAACAAAAGAACAGATTTCAAATGAGTACGAAGCAAAGAGAAGGCTTGGTAACATACAACTTACAAAGCTGCATAATTTTAAACTCAAAACTGAACCACAATAATCCAAGGCAGAAGAAAAAAAATAATTAACGAGAAAGAGTCTTTTAGAGGCAGTTGAAACCAGTTCAGAACCTACTATATACTATTTTTGCTTTATTGAGTTTCCTCAGTGGGGGAAGCTTGGATTCTGATATAAATTCATTCATATAACTATTCATTCATATCGATAAAACGCAAGCTCATAACTTTCTGGCCCTGGTCCACTCCTTCAATCTCAATCTGGTCCAGACTCCCCCAACACACAGAGCTGGCAACACACTGGACCTGGTACTGACCAGAAACTGCACTGCAGGTAACGTGCAAGTCACACCGCTGCACCTCTCAGACCACTTCCTGATTAAATTCAGCATCTCCATCCCTCATGTACAGTGGGGCAAAAAAGTATTTAGTCAGCCACCAATTGTGTAAGTTCTCCCACTTAAAAAGATCAGAGAGGCCTGTANAAAAAAATCCAGAAAATCACATTGTCTGATTTTTAAAGAATTTATTTGCAAATTATGGTGGAAAATAAGTATTTGGTCACCTACAAACAAGTAAGATTTCTGGCTTTCACAGACCTGTAACTTCTTTAAGAGGCTCCTCGGTCCTCCACTCATTACCTGTATTAATGGCACCTGTGTGAACTCGTTATCAGTATAAAAGACACCTGTCCACAACCTCAAACAGTCACGCTCCAAACTCCACTATGGCCAAGACCAAAGAGCTGTCAAAGGACACCAGAAACAAAATTGTAGACCTTCACCAGGCTGGGAAGACTGAATCTGCAATAGGTAAGCAGCTTGGTGTGAAGAAATCAACTGTGGGAGCAATTATTAGAAAATGGAAGACATACAAGACCACTGATAATCTCCCTCGATCTGGGGCTCCACGCAAGATCTCACCCCGTGGGGTCAAAATGATCACAAGAACGGTGAGCAAAAATCCCAGAACCACACGGAGGGACCTAGTGAATGACCTGCAGAGAGCTGGGACCAAAGTAACAAAGGCTACCATCAGTAACACACTACGCCGCCAGGGACTCAAATCCTGCAGTGCCAGACATGTCCCCCTGCTGAAGCCAGGACACGTCCAGGCCCGTCTGCGGTTTGCTAGAGAGCATTTGGATGATCCAGAAGAGGATTGGGAGAACATCATATGGTCAGATGAAACCAAAATAGAACTTTTTGGTAGAAACTCAACTTGTCGTGTTTGGAGGGGAAAGAATGCTGAGTTGGATCCAAAGAACACCATACCTACTGTAAAGCATGGGGGTGGAAACATCATGCTTTGGGGCTGTTTTTCTGCAAGGGGACCAGGACGACTGATCCGTGTAAAGGAAAGAATGAATGGGGCCATGTATCGTAAGATTTTGAGTGAAAACCTCCTTCCATCAGCAAGGGCATTGAAAATGAGACGTGGCTGGGTCTTTCAGCATGACAATGGTCCCAAACACACCGCCCGGGCAACGAAGGAGTGGCTTCATAAGAAGCATTTCAAGGTCCTGGAGTGGCCTAGCCAGTCTCCAGATCTCAACCCCATAGAAAATCTCTGGAGGGAGTTGAAAGTCCGTGTTGCCCAGCGTCAGCCCCAAAACATCACTGCTCTAGAGGAGATCTGCATGGAGGAATGGGCCAAAATACCAGCAACAGTGTGTGAAAACCTTGTGAAGACTTACAGAAAACGTTTGACCTCTGTCATTGCCAACAAAGGCTATATAACAAAGTATTGAGATTAACTTTTGTTATTGACCAAATACTTATTTTCCACCATAATTTGCAAATAAATTCTTTAAAAATCAGACAATGTGATTTTCTGGATTTTTTTCCCCTCATTTTGTCTCTCATAGTTGAGGTATACCTATGATGAAAATTACAGGCCTCTCTGATCTTTTTAAGTGGGAGAACTTACACAATTGGTGGCTGACTAAATACTTTTTTGCCCCACTCTATTTCAGACTGTACAGGGTGATTTGGATTTGATTACAGTTGATATAATTGATGTATGGATACACTTTAATGAAATGGGAATGGTTGGTGATATTAATGTCCTGTTTTTGGCACATTAGTATATGTGAGGGGCAAACTTTTCAAGATGGGTGGTGACCATGGTGGCCATTTTGAAGTTGGCCATCGTGGATCCAACTTTTGTTTTTTCAAAGAGGGTCACGTGACACATCAAACTTATTGGTAATTTCACAAGAAAAACAATGGTATGCTTGGTTTTAACGTAACTTTATTCTTTCATGAGGTATTTACAAGTTTATGACCACTTATAAAATGTGTTCAGTGTGCTGCCCATTGTGTTGGATTGACAATGCAACCCTCTTCACACACTGATAGCAACACCGCAGGAGAAATGCCAGCACAGGCTTCCAGTATCCATAATTTTAGGTGCTGCACATCTTGTATCTTCACACCATAGACAATTGCCTTCAGATAAAAGTCTAAGGGGGTCAGATCGGGAGACCTTGGGGGCCATTCAACTGGCCCACAACAACCAATCCACTTTCCAGGAAACTGTTCATCCAGGAATGCTCAGACCTGACACCAATAATGTGGTAGTGCACCATCTTGCTGGAAAAACTCAGGGAACGCTTCAGTGGATAAAGAGGGAAACACATCATCATGTAGAAATTTCAAATATCCAGTGGCCTTGAGGTTTCCATTGATGAAGAATGGCCCCACTTATCTTTGTACCCCATATACCACACCATACCATCACTTTTTTGTTCCAAAAGTCTTGGAGGGTAATGTGGGTTAGTGTCAGACCAATAGCGGTGGTTTTGTTTGTTAACTTCACCATTCACATAAAAGGGTTAGGGGTTGCCTCATCACTGAACAAAATCTTCTGTGTGAACTGAGGGTCCTGTTCCAATTTTTGTTTTGCCCATTCTGCAACTTCTGTGCGCTGATCTGGGTCATCCTCGTTGAGATGCTGCAGAAGCTGGAGTTTGGCATTTGTGAGTAGCTAATATCCGCTGAAGGGATGTTCGACTAATGCCACTCTCCAGTGACATGCAGCGAGTGCTGCATGTCACTGGGCTGTGGGCTCTTGCTGAATGAAGCTAGGACAGCCACTGATGTTCTTCATTAGTGACAGTTTTCATGCGTCCACATTTTGGCAAATCCAACACAACCAGTATTCAAATCCAACACTTGGTGTGAAGATATGAGATGTGCAGCACCTAAATTTACGGATACCGGAAGCCTGTGCTGGCATTTCTCCTGCGGTGTGTGAAGAGGGTTGCATTGACAATCCAACACAATGGGTAGCACATTGAACACATTTTATAAGTGGTCATAAACTTGTAAATAACTCATGAAAGAATAAAGTTACGTTAAAACCAAGGACACCACTGTTTTTCTTGTGAAATTACCAATAAGTTTGATGTGTCACATGACCCTCTTCCTATTGAAAAAACAAAAGTTGGATCCACAATGGCGAACATCTTGAAAAGTTTGCCCCTCACATATACTAATGTGCCAAAAACAGGACATTAATATCACCAACCATTCCCATTTCATTAAAGTGTATCCATACAAATGGCCCACCCTGTAATTATATGATCTGTAATCATAAATGTAACTTTTTTCTTTCATTTTTTTCAAATGTTGAAATTGTCTATATCTAAATATTTTGGTGGGATAAAACCTACTAATGCCGAGGGAGAACAGTTAAACCTCATGCAGAAAGGCAAGGCAACACAAGTACCTAATGCCCCTAATGTCAGTATGGTATGGAACAGGCACGTTCACACCCTTTATGGCATGTTTATATTACCTTTTTCAGGGCTGACCTGACCACTTTTTTTGTCCTGTACCGTGTCAACCTGTTCTGTATCAACCCTAGTGGAAAAGGGGCATAAGTGCACTACCATGCAAGCTCATCCCTGAACTATTAAACTAAAAAACTCTGACATTAAATGGGGAAGTCAAACACTGCCGACCCTGGAGGTTGAGATTAAGAATTAAGCTGGATTCATACTAATGCAGTTCCGACGTGTCGGAGGCACGCACCACCATGGTACGACGTCGTATGGGCTTTGCAACTGCCTTGGATGGTTGGTTGGAGTCACGCTCTATTTTCTAACTTTCCGACAGCTGCGTCGGATGACGCATGTCTGTGATTGGTCAGCCAAACAAAATCATCATTTCCGGTACGACATAACTTCCCTTTAAAATTGTAAACAGCCTTGACAGTCTTGAAGACATGGAGCAGATCGAGGAATGTCTTGCAGAAGAAGTGAGGAAGTATGATCATTTGTACAACTCTTCTCTGAAAGAGTACAGGGATGCACAACTCAGCCTCAACTCCTGGAAGAAGATCGCTGGAACCTTGGAGTTGTAGGTTGGGGAGTACACGAAGCAACGGAAAAGTAAGGAACACACCTCCTGCTGTCCTGGCGGAGAATTTCTTTGCAACAGGGTTGGGGTAGTATGAACAGAAACTTGCTCTGTCAGTACGCCGCCATGTGGGAGCACATTTACCTTTGCATAAGCAGGAATACAGCTCAGTTCAGTGGCTATTGTTAGCTCCAGGCTCAGCTTGTACTCCTGGCATGTCACCATTTCAGTATTTTAAAGGGAAATTTCTACTTTTAACACAAGAGGCGCTAACAAATGACTCAGGTAAAAACTGATCATATAACTCTTTAATGTAAGACAGTCCTGACAGCTGATGCAGTAAAAACACACCTGAGCATTGTGCAAATATAAAGTAAAAGGATCAGACTGTTTCAGGTCATGTTGTTTACTCAGAGGTCAAAGACAGCTTCTTGGAAACCTACCTTCTGTGTGCCCAGTTTCTTCTCCATGCCTCCAGCCAGCCCCACGCCTTTACTGTCCTTCCATGAGTAAAAGCTGGAGCGTGGAGATGCAGTGGGTAAGCTGGATGAGGAGGAAGAAGGTAGGCGCTGTGCTGAGGGTTTGGATGATGGAGAGTGGTCCTCTACACCACCCCCTTTGCGTTTTTTCATTAGTCCCTGGTGTTCAAAACCCCTCTCACTGCTATGGCTGTGCTGTCCTGAGTCCCCCACACTGGCACGGCTGTGGGAATAGGTCACAGAAGAAAGGTCTGAGAGTGAAGAATGCACAAGAGGAGGGTGTGTCCGTTTATAAGTCCAGACTGTTTTGGCAGCAGGGGAGTGGGATTCCATGGGAAAAGGCTGGGCATGGGGTTTGCTGGTGGGGGAAAGAGTGCCATTGGTCTGTTCATGTGGGAGAAAAAAAGGGGTGGGGCCTCTGGTAGAGGAAAAAGATGATGAGTGGGAGGCAATTGAAGGAGGGCGGCCCCTGTCTTGGAGGAAAATGCAGTTTCTCTTAGGGCCAGAGTGTTCTCCTTCCTGCGATGGAGCTTTTTGTTTGCGGAGGGCGGCAGCAGAGGCAGCCTCTTCTCGCAGCTTCATCATTTGCTTGCTAGGACGCCCCACTGGAATTTTGGGTCTGCGTGCACCTCCTTGGCGCACCACAGCAGGCTTTCCCAGAGATGTGAGATGTGGACCAGCAAAACTACTGCCACAGGCCCTAGAGTTTTCAAGCTGTATGACTGTAGGTGGTCTCCCATGACCAGAGAATGATGCATTTTTAAGGGAGGAACAGTCATGACTTCCTGTGCGAACTTTAGCATGTAAAAAAGAGGACGAAATGGGAGACGAATATGTGATGGGCTTGGCTGAAGGAGTTGGAGAATGAAAGTCCGTGGCTTGAGGTATTTTCCTAAATAGAGAAAAGGATTAAACAAGTATCAGACAAGTCTTGAAAATATTCAGATCTGTTTACATTTAACAACGTAGAAAATTTAAACACATTAAAACATCTGATTTATAAAAATAGCAAAATAAAAATAACCAAGAATTTATAGTTCACCTCAGTGTTTTGTTTTTAAACAAAAACATCTACATCTTTATGTTTAACAGACAAAAAGCTAAAATGAGTTCAGGACAAAAAAAGAGGAGGAGAAGGACCTATATGCAAAACAAGGTAATGTTCCTCAGAAAAGGGGAGTTTTTTAAGTATCTTTACCGAGATCAGTTTTTTCGAAAAGAAATATCTTACAAGCAGCGCTTAACTGACAGGTGAGATTACTCTACAGGTGTGTGAAATTAATTAGAATTGCCTCCACCAGCTGCCAGGTGGCTGCAGAGGAGGTTTTTACCCGCCTGCCTACCTGCCTGTTAATAAGATAATGACAACACTCCTGGGAGAATTTCGATTAGATTTTGGTGGTGATCAGGATCACTGTCTGGGATTTTGATGACAATTATTCCTGGATCCAGACAGAAATCTCAGACAAACCCAGATGAAAACATAACCTCCTTTTCTAAAACTTTTTTTTTTAAATAATTACATTGAAGCATGGTTGAAAAGCAAAGTCTGATTTTCATTGGTCAACATTCATTCATAGAATTTTTATTAGGGATTGCCATAATGAATGGAGTCCCAACAGGACTCCTTATTGCTGATGACTAGACATTGGTCTATAACATACATGACTTTCACATTTGTGTTCAATCAAACACACCCGGTGAGCCTATAGGGCACACAATAGGATTTGTATCTTCATGTCATATATTGAAGCAATTGGCTTGACCATTAGAAGTGAACCATCATGTAAACAGTAAATTTTGGATTACCATGGTAACAGCATTGACTCAAATTCACACTTTTTGATCACTTACTGTGCGGACATGCTTTGACCTACAGCTGTCATTACAACTTTTATGTGCTCAGTAGACATTGGTCTATAACATATTGAAGCAACTTTGACATATCTTTTACTGTATTGCCATAGCAACGCTATTTGCCATCAACGCACCTGGTCAGCTTACAGCAGACACTATGGGATGTGGGTGCACATGTCATACATCAAAGTGATCGGGTTAACCAGGAGAACTGAACCATCATGTGTACCTCAAATTTAGGGTTACCATAGCAATGGAATCCACCATAAACCACGCCCCCTTTGGAACTCTATGGGAAAATATCTCAATTCATCACACTTCCCGAGTACACTACCATATTAAGTGGACTCTTTCAGCCTTGTCATCATGTTTGTAGCATCTGTCAGCTATCACACATGCTCAGGGTTTGAAATTGCAGCTTTCTGATTGGCTGAGGGTTTCAGAGTCCCGGAACAGAGTGGCAATCCCTCTCAAAAGTTCTTCAGCAACTTTTCTAGTTTATTACTACTTTTGTCAAAAAAGCTATGCTGTGCAGAGCTAAAAAAAATTGTCATTAATCCTAGCAGCAACTGAGCCAATGAGGTCACATCCAGAGTTGGCATTACCTGAAAGTGGAATGTATACTGCTACCACAGAGGAAGAAACATAGCAGGATGACTCCCTATATACCCTTTTATCAGAGTTTGTGATTTAGAGGATCCAAAATTGTCACCAAAGCAAAAAACCTGTATAACTGTATCTTGGAATGAGCCAGTCCTCACCTACCTCAGCTAGTCCAAAACGCTGCTGCACATCTTTTAAAAGAGAACGTCACACCTGTCCTGGCCTCACTCGACTGGCTGCCTATGCATTTTAGGGATCATTTTAAAGTCCCTTTGTTTGTTTTTAAGATTCTTAATAGACTTACTCCATCTAATTTAATTGAGCTGCTCCATCCCTACACTCCTGCTCACTCATTTGAACAGCTGTTCCTGGTTGTTCCCAGTTCAAAGCATAAACTTGGGGACAGAGCCTTCTCCATCTGGGCCCCAAAGTTATGGAATTCTTTACCACTACACATCCAACAAACCCCATCAGTCTATTTTTAAAACCTGTCTAAATACCCATTTTTACTTATTGACCTTTGATCCAACTCTCCCCTGATTGTATTTATTTTAACCCGTATCTATTTTATCAGTTTTATGACTTTGTTTTGTTATGCTGTCATTCAATTATGGTATTTTCTTGTGTGTTGGTTTTGTGATTTTTTTGGATACTTTATTTTACATGTTCAGCGCTTTATGTTACAGCAAAGGAAGGAAGGAAGGAAGGAAGGAAGGAAGGAAGGAAGGAAGGAAGGAAGGAAGGAAGGAAGGAAGGACGATTGATGATTGTCAACATAATTTGTCATAAGACATGTCAGTTGCTGAAAAACATTTGCATCGCCTGTGAATCTGTCAATAAATTGTATTACACCAGGCATCTCCAACCCTGGTCCTCGAGAGCTACTGTCCAGAATGTTTTAGGTGCATCCCTGCTCCAACACAGTTGAATCAAATGAATGACTCATTAGCAGGCCTTTGCTAAACTTGATGGCTTGCTGAAGAGGTAATTCAGTTAATTGATTCAGCTGTGTTGGAGCAGGGACACATCTAAAACCTTCTGGACAGTAGCTCTAGAGGATCAGGGTTGGAGATGCCTGTATTACACTCTCCAGTTGGAATCATCAAATTTTAGAAACGTTCCCCACTTGACACTCTCAGATATGTCTAAAAAATTCTATGTGATTTTTTCCTATTCCCAATAGGCTATATACAAAATATCAGATCTCTATTCTGCATCCACACAAAAAAATCTCTAAATGGAGTAAAATGAGGCAGTTTGTTATGCTGTTATGGATGTCACTGTCTGAGTGACCATGTTCAAACTGAAATATTTCCAGAACTATTTGTGCCAGGTCCATGAAATCTTGTGGGCTAAGAGCATGGGTTTTTAACAGTGCAAGACTGCTGAGTTTTTAAGAAGCTGACTGCTGAGCCCTGGGTAAATCCCAGCCTCTGCTCCTGAGGAGACTCTGTTACTTAAGAACAAAAAAAGGGGGAAAAAAGAGAAAAACAAAACAAAAAAGAGAAACCGGTATACCGGGTTTTGTGTTTACTCGTATCTCTATGTGTCTTATTTATGTCCACACGCATTTGTGTGTGCTGTTAATGTGTCTGTGTGGTGGTTGTGCATGAGCTGTACTGGAAGAGAGTTGTCCCAGTCCGGAGACATGATAACAGCTGCAAAACAAACCAAGGTCTAGGAGAAAAAATTTAGAAAGAGAAAAAGAAGCTTAGTAGTGCCCAATATAAGCTTTACAACCAACAGAAACTAAAATAAAATAACACTAAACAAAGAAATTAATTATCATTAATCTAGAAGCACTAATCTGCCAATAAATATGGTCCAAATAATGTGATATATGTGCGATCTAATGGCTGATACAGATGAGGACTGACTAAGACAGGTAATATTTGTATTTTATTATAGGGGGACAATTTTGCTCTTGTACATTTTATTTTAATCTGGGTGGCGCCCTGGCTCAATGGCACGCTGGTGGCCCTTGGGGCTTGGGCCTTGGCTCCGGCTGCTTGACGGGGCCTGGTCCCTCCTGGGATCTCCTGATCTCGGCCCTCCCGGGTGTGACTGGTTGCCGGTGGGGCCTATGGGCTCGTCACTACGGCCCCCTGGAGTTCTCTGCACTGTGGTTGTGGGGCGGCCGCTCTGGTGGTCATTGCTGCTCTTGTCTGGTGGGGTTGTGGTTGGCCCTGTGCTTTTCTCCTGGGTACTCCTCTGCCTCTGGGGGCGTCCTGGGGGTGTCCTGGGCCTCGGCCAGACCAAAAAGAATCAAGCCAAGGTGAGAAGGGAAGCCATGGGCACAGGTGGTAGAGCACTGGGTGGGACGACCCCACACAACCGTGCCCTGTCCCCGTCCGCCAACCAGCACGGCCCAGTGTCCGCATGCATTACACCCCTTAACCAGGCGGCCTGCCATAACCACCTGCCCCTGCAGCGAGACACTGGTGCGCCTGGAAAAGGAGAAGCTGGTGGAGATAGAGGAGCAGCTCCTGAGACAAACTGCTCTCCAAGAAGAGATGGTCCAGATGAAGCAGGAGAGGTTGGATCTGCACCGGAGACAGCTGGCGCTGTCCGAGGCACAGTTCATCCGTCCCTCCATCTCCATTCCAATCATCCTTCCACAGGATTCAGGTACAGGACAGTTCTATTTTGTTTTATTAGCATTACGCAATGTATCCCATTCAATTTCATTAATCAATCTCCCTTCATTGCAGGTGATGCAGACGCCTAGACAGCCCAGTGAAGCCAGAGACGCCACCCCTCCTCCCCCATTATGCTTTCAATAAACTTTGGTGATGAAAAAACTACAGACAAGATGTTTTAGGTTCATTTGTAATCATTTGTAACTGTGTCATGGTTGTCATGAGGTAACCTGAATTTCTTCTATAATTCCCCCCTTTTTGAACTATAAAACACCTTTTATAGTAATCAAAAATTAAAGGGAGAAGATCACAGATTAGATTCTCATTTCATCAGGACATTCTAAACACAGAGTTTTGATGACGTCCAGGGTGCTGATAGCTTCTATGTATCAGCACCATTATAAAGCAGCTTGACAAGCATCCCACTTTAGAGCATCATTCCGATGTCCTATCATTTCACTGACAGCCCTCAATCATGCATAATTTTATAATAAATCCTTTTTATAAAATTCACTCGCCTGATTCATTCGTATGGAATTTTCCCACAACACCATATAGGTTGATTGTGAAAGCTCCAAAATATGAACTGTGAGAGTGTTTTTGTTTGTGACAACGGACCCGTGGGAACGTTTTCCGGGTTCCGCAGAGACTAACTACCAACAGCGCATGCACACTCCATCCCAGAGGAGCTGACAAATAGAAGGTTTCGGTCTGTTCAGTTGAACAAAACACAAATTCTGCAGCAATATGTCTCATTTTAATACTTTAATTTAATGGTTTGCTTTAAAACACATGCACACACGGTAAAGCCGAATATTTCACGTTAAAAAGCGAAACAGTTAAGGTTAGGTGTTCTGACAATCAGCTTGAAACTTGCTGCGTAGTTACAACTGAAACATGTCAAGATGTCAATTGGTCCGTTTTCAAACACTCTCCTCAGGTGTCCAAAACAAATAAAAGATCAAAGAATATTTTAGATTACTGGCACAAGACATTTTCAGACCAGCCATGGCAACAACAGCAGACTGCACTGCAGTATTCTTGTGACATTATTATCATCATGTTGACTGTTACTTGACTAAATATTTATATACAGTGGTCAACAGTTAAATGCACAACGCTTATATGCACAAAACTGCTGGGCACGTTCCTGTGTCATAAATGGTAAATGGCGTGTACTTGTATAGCGCTTTAATCAGGTCGTGTAAAGCGGCCGTGGCTCTGGCGGTAGAGCGGATCGCCTGGTAACCGGAAGGTTCGCCGGTTCGAATCCCCACTCAGAGAAAAAGATCGCCTGGCCGTTGTGTCCTTGGGCAAGACACTTAACCCACTTTGCCTGTTTGGTGGTGGTCGGAGGGTCCGGCAGCTCTAGTGTCTGCAGCCTCGCCTCTGTCAGTGTGTGTCCCAGGACAGCTGTGGCTACAGCATGTGTGTAGTTCATCATCACCAAACGTGTGAGTGTGTGCGTGATTGGGTGTGTCATAGAGAATTCATACTCTTATATGCAAAGCTCCGACGCATATATGCACAAAACATTTGGAGGTATCATACATGCATCTCACTAAATCTCGCTGTTTCTCACTACTTACTTGACCGTACACCTCCGCTGGTGTACTCACACACACTCTTGCTGTTAGGTGTGTGGAACTAGACTGCTCTGGCATTTACGCACACTCTGAGGCATCTGCCTGAAGCTGTCAGACGGTTGCCAAAAAATAATCACCAACTTCTTCGGTGTGAAATAGTGTCACATGTAACATTTGTTCTAGTTTTTAGTGCCCGATCATGAGTTCTTAATATCCAATATTGAAAACGGTTCTGTTCTGTTACTAACTGTAACTTAATCTGTGCTGTTGCGTCACGTCCATGCATGCGTATCTGGCGCATCTGTTTACTTACAGTGTCAGAGTGGATCCGCTCTACAAGTATAACCCGGTCTGTTTGAGAGTCTTACTCTCCTAATATATTTTAATTGCATTATTACATCATTTCCAATTATCTGTTATCAATAGCGAACACTGCTATACATGTTTACAGTCCAAATGACCACCGACGAATAAATGCACAATGCTTACATGCACAAAAACTGCCAGGCACTGAGGTTGTGCATATAACCGTCGACCATTGTAATACTAATTGATCCATTGTTGACTGACATTTTTCCATAAACTCTATTGGAATACTGATGTGTGAAGTAAATATTTTGTATAATAACAAGTTAGTTATAAAAATTAGTAGAGATTTATCCAGTTTATCCAAAGCTTCACAGTTTGTGAACTGCTGCAAAAAAAAAACCCTTCCACCCTTGCAAAGATAACTCTATTTTCTTATGTAAATGAGTGCTTATAACATTTACATTTTGTTCAACTTGGGGGGTGATTGTGGGCACATCAGTAGGAATAGGAGGGATTTCAGCCACGTGGTTTAAATGACAGGCACATTTCAGTTGGAGGGCTGGAAGTAAAAATGGAGTATACCGCTATGGAGGACACTGCAGCAGAAACTCTGTATTGTATGGCTTTAGACCCACTTTCGAAACAAAGGTACATGGATTTAACATTGGCTTGTCTAAGCTCCAAGAAGTTTAATCAGAGGCGGGGTTCATTATTAAATCAATGAAGAGTCCCTCTGACTTTTTTTGTTTACAGCTTTTGTTTTGGTAAAACAGCAATCGGTCAGTCACATTCCACGGAACAGGTTTGACATCTCCCCCCAGACCTGCTTTGCAGTCTCTGTTTCACTTTTAGCCTTATTGACTGTTTTTTCATTTGCGCTGGTCACATAAACCTGCAGTGTTTTTATTTTGAGCAACTTTTTTAGATTTTTTTTCCACTGCCAATCAAACAGATGACCTGTCTGTTTGTGCTGAAAAACTTCACTATTTCTTTCTTTCTGGTGATATATGACTGGTACTTCTCAGCCTGAGCACCAATGTTCCAGCTAACAGCTAATTTCTCGTATCTCTTGCTGCGTGAATTTCTCAGTGTGAAGGATCAAAGTCATGAAGTTGCTCAGTTCCCCTGTAAACTCAGTGTTATTCTGCTCAGATAGATGGTCGCCACTGTGTAAACTACATGTTTTATATGCCACAAGTTAGTTATAAAATTAGTTTTAAAGAAGTAGAGAACTCAGACCGGTGTGTGTCTGCAGTCTGACTGCATGCTTCTGCATCATGTTAAAAACAAGAAAAATTCACAGAATAAAACAAATAGACCATTGTGGTGTGGATGCACATAATTTTACATAAAACAGTAATACAGATAACTGTTGGTTTTTATCAACAAAATTAGCTTATTTGTGACATTGACCTATGCCATTTTGAATGCGCGCAAAGCACTATGGGATATGTAGTCCCCTTCTCTGTACACTGTACCTTTTGATAGCATCAAATTACAAGCATCACTTCTAAACAGAAAGCAGTAACAGTAAATGACAGAAGCTACAGGTGGAAAATGTAACAGCTGACTAATAAATTTCAACAGCAAACTGTTAAACGTACCTGCAGATCAAAGTGAACATCAAACCTGTAAACAATCAAACTTTGACCCATAATGTTTTTTCCACTATTTTTCACTAATGATAACAGTGTCGTAATATTGGAAGTTGTAATTAATTAGATTATTCCGTTTAAAGTCTAAACACAGTGCACAGGATCATCATCAAAAGGGCACGCACTCAAAATAAGTGGGGAGAGCTATTCAAGCTTGAAAAGTTGCCACTCATAACGCTCACAAAGTGACGCAGAGCCGTTGACGTCTGTCTGACGCACTCCACCATAGACTTTACATGTAAACTTGCCGCTTCTGACGTTGACGGTTAGGCCGGTGTGAATGCACCATAAAATGTCCTGTATTTGTATAGCGCTTTTCTAGTCATTCAGACCACTCAAAGGGCTTTCACACTACAAGGTTTTGCATTCACACAACCCGATATGTAAACCGGGGGGAGAGGGTAGGGGCTAACACTCACACAACCCAATACGCAGATTGGGGGGGCAACATGGGGTTCAGTGTCTTGCCCAAGGACACTTTGACATGTGGTGGTGGAAGCTGGGATTGATCCACCAACCTTCAAGTTGGAGGACGACTGCTCTAACCACTGAGCCACAGCCGCACCATAAGGTAATATGGGCTCTATGCATGGAGCCACATGACGTATTTCCAGAAGAATTTCAGATCATGCACCTTTTTCCAGTCCTGCTGAAGCTAGCCTGTGTTGTCCCTTTGAGTTTGACAATTCAGTTATCTTATTTTTCATTTTGTCTAAGTTTAAATTGTATGCGCGCGCGCATGCGTGTGGGTGGGGGTGTGTGTGTGTACAAGACGACATCTAAGAGGACTTAGTTTTCTTTTCAAAAGAGAGAAGACAGCACAGCTAGCTACCACTGATGTGTACCAAAATGCACAGTGTCTTCAAGGTTTAACATTTTTTTTTTAGTTTTCACACTTTCCCGAAAGATGGTGAGTTACAGAAAAAGTGGTTAGTTAAAATACGATGAGACTGCTTCAAGATCACAGTCTGCAGTCATCATTTTTTAACTACTGATCTTGGCTTTTGATTTTGTCTGTTTCGTGAAACTTTAATGTTTATTATTTCAAAATATTCTCCGTGTTTTGGTTTTGTTTCTTCTTTTTTTTTTTTTGGTTGACTACATCAGGCGGACGCAGACTTCTGAAGAAGGGGGCTGTACCAGTCCTGTTTGAGTGGGACGGCTACTCTTTGCCTGCCACTCGACCTCGTGTTTGGGACCAGACAGAGCGACCAAACACCTTTGCTCTCCCTGATGATGTGGAGCCAGCGATAGAGGTTGACTGCCATGACCACAACTACTGCTACACCACTGACCTCACCCTGGATGAGACATAAGAACTCCGGTCCGAGCTGCCAAAGCTCCGGAGGCAGGTGGAGGAGATGGCAGTAGTACCCTTCCAGTCCGGTTTTCGTCCACTTCACAGTACTGAAACAGCCCTCCTCAAAATAACAAACAATCTTCTCATCGCAGCTGATGCCGGTCTACTATCCATTCTGGTCCTCTGTGATCTGAGTGCGGCCTTTGATACGATATCTCATTCCATTCTTCTCCATAGGTTATCCTCCATTGGTATTACTAACATCCCTCTTCTGTGGTTTCAATCATATTTATGAGGCTGCACTCAGTTTATCAGTCTCAAGTTCTTCCGCACACAGCCTTCTCCTGTTTTCTCAGGAGTGCCCCAGGGCTCCGTCCTCCTTTTCATTATATACATCCTTCCCCATGGTAATATTTTCCGCAGATTCAGTATTCATTTCCACTGCTTTGCAGATGATACCCAGCTCTATCTGTCCAGTGAGCCAAACTCCACACTTCCTCCCTCCTCGCCTGACTTCAAGAATTAAAATCCTGGTTAAATTCTAACTTCTTAAAATTAAATACAGATAAAACAGAACTTATTTTAATTGGTACCAAGAACACCCTCTCAAAATTAGACAGATTTTCTCTCATCATTGATAACACCTCAGTTTCCCCCTCTCTTCAGGTCAAAAGTCTGGGTGTTATCCTCGATAGCACATTATCTTTCCATTCTCACATCAATAGCATCACACGGTCAACTTATTTCCATCTTTGTAACATTAATCGTCTTCGCCCCTCCCTTAAGGTCCACTCTGCTTCTATCCTCGTCCATAGCCTGGTTACATCCTGTCTAGAGTACTGTAATTCTCTTCTCTCAGGTCTCCCTCAGAAAACCTTCTGTAAGCTCCAGTTGGTTCACAATTCAGCAGCATGTAGTGTTACTAAAACTCCCATCTCTCATCATATCACCCCCATCCTCAAACAGCTCCACTGGCTTCCAGTACAAGCCAGGATCCAATTCAAAATTCTCCTTACCTTCAAGACCATTCATAACCTCGCCCCTCACTACCTTACAGACCTCCTTCACATCATCACCTCATCTCGTTCTCTTAGATCCTCCTCCTCCATTCATCTTTCAGTACCCTCCATCTGTCTCAGCACCATGGGAAGTAGAGCCTTCTGCTACACTGTTCCCAAACTCTGGAACACCATTCCCCCTCACATCAGGAACCTCTCAGAATTCAAAAAACAACTCAAAACTCATATCTTCAAAACCACATATCAACTTTGAATTTTATAGTGTCTTGTTTATTTGTTTTGCTTATGTCTACTTATGTTTTCTTGAATGATTTGTGTTTTTATTCTGTACAATGGCCTTGAGTGACCAGAAAGGCACTTTTAAATAAAATGCAATATTACATTTTCCTACAGTTTCCTTCCTCACAAATTTGTCAGCAAACTGGAGGGTCTGGGCATTCCACACTTCACCTGCAGGTGGATCATCAGCTTCGTCACTGGTAGTAATCAGAGGGTGAGAGTAGGCCACCATACATCTACGGACCTCAGCATCGGGTCCCCACAGGGCTGCGTGCTGAACCTCCTGATGTATAAATCTCTACACACGGCTGCACCCCTGTTCAACACAGCAACGTCACAGTGAAGTGAAGCAGATGACACTACTCACTGGGCAACCTTCACAATGCCCACTGTGAAAAAAAAGAGCGTAGAGCATTGTGAAGGACACTTCTCACCCTGGACACTCCATGTTCCAACTGTTACCATCAGGCATACAATAGAGGAATATCGAATCAAGAACAAACAGATTCAGAAACAGTTTCTACCCAGCAGCAATATCC
This sequence comes from Pachypanchax playfairii, assembly GCA_006937955.1. NCBI lineage: Eukaryota > Metazoa > Chordata > Actinopteri > Cyprinodontiformes > Aplocheilidae > Pachypanchax > Pachypanchax playfairii. The sequence goes on from SSNP01000190.1 coordinate 736,330, forward strand.
ACCAATACAGTAAAAAAAACGACAGGTTATTGTTGAGTGATCTGGCTGTGTGTATTTGTTTATGTGATTATTTGTTTTTGTGTTGTTTGTCTCTGTTGTTTTAATTGTGCTCTGACTGGTTGACACTTTTTGAAATTTTTGCGCATGTCCCACATTGCAATCAAGATCTTCTCTTGTCATATACCCATTTCATACAGATCATTGAGCTGAGCAAAAAACTGGTAAAATACAGTATGATAATCAATTATTCACAAATCACTTTAATTTTAGTGTCTGCAATCTGAGCAAGATGAGGCCAATCTGCACGTGGGCTGGGAAAAAGGGCTTCTGCCTCATCAATGAAGGAGACAATGTCAGGCTGGACCGGAATCATGACTCCTATTTATTCCAGTAGGACAACAGACTCTGAAAGATTAGACAGGACACACAGCAAATAACCCCAATCTTGTCAATCAATGCTAATGCCTCACCTGGTTTTGTTTCCATGTGCTCTAAGGGCATAGCCCTGCTTTGCAGAATCTGATATTTCCTTGTGACTAAACCAATAACTCTCTTAACATGTATTTGCAAATTAGCTATTTTCCTAGTTTCTGCCACCTCATGCTGACAGCTGTTTTCTCCCCTTGGTGAAGGGGCAGGTATCTGTAGTGAAATCTGTAGTGAAATCCCACACTATCACCAATACTGAAACCACAGTCTGCTAGGATAATAACTCTGGGTAGCAAGTTTTTTTTAAGAGGCCACTAATGTAAACTGTTTATCAGTAACTCTCCCTCATATGTAACATAGCCTGGGGATGCTACACCAATCAAAAATTTTACAATATGGTGGTGCTTGCAGTTTGACCACGTTTGTGCTTGGGCTAATAAATTAGAGGCCCACTCAATAAAAACGTCAAAACAATCAACTATCATAGCAACTTTATTTTTAAATGCCTGTCTGAATACCATTGGCATTGTTGCATGGAGTACATGTTGCTCTGACCACTCAATTTGAAATTATAATCTTTCATGAAGCATGCCAATTAATTTATACCATATTCTGGAAGCAGTGGACAAAGAAACATTGAACCTAAAAGATAAATTTTTCAGATCCCCCAGTTCTGTTGTGTGAACATGCTCAGAACATGCTCCATCTTCTCAAGGTCATCCATCATCAGCTCAGTCTGGTATTCAGCATCTGCATAGCCTGCAGTAGGGAGCATAATAAGTGAATTCAGAAATATCCGTTGTGGGAATTGTTGTAAATCTATCTTTTTTACAAACATTGTCTGGTCCAATTATACAGGAAGTCCACAAAGTCTTGATACTATTGTTTTTAAGTTGAGATGATTGAAAATGGCAACTCTGCCAGGCACTTGAGCCAAATGATATGGAGAGGTGTTTTTAAATGAGAAAAAAATACAGACAGGCAGTTATTTCTGAAGTATTAACCTGTAATATGAAACATTTTATATCTAAAAAACATTAAGAATCACTGATTGGCTTTGTCAAGCTTCGGGCTGCAACTCAATAATATTTATTATTTGAACTTGCTGGACACAGATTGGCCAACAAACTAGCCTATGAGAGCAATGATTCCTGTTTCCTGCCCTGCTGCACATAACAGCGCACCGAGTCTCCTCCGGTTTGATACGTCTTTATGCTAACAGCTGTTAGCCAGCAGACTGCTAGTCGTGGTTTCAACTGCGGGTGCTGATGAATACTAATGAACAAAGAAGTTGTGGTGAAACAAATACAGACTGTTCGAACTCGGGTGTTATCGTCACCTGCGTAGTTTAAAGAATAAAAACTGAAAGATACGTTTTGTGGTGTTTTCACAACCAATATGAAAGTAAGAACACCTGTGGAGCTAAAATATTCAACATAAACCTCAGAAAAACCATTTTTAATAGAATGGCCTCTTTAATAGACTATAACTCAGTGTACTGGATGTTCTTATTTTAAGCAGCACTTGATTAGTTGCTGTAATAGTGAATAAGAAAATCATAAGCAGTATTGATAAATGATACATTATTTTAGTTACATGCTGGTAAACTACTGTAACCTAAAGAAATGTAGTTTAAGACGTTTATAAGCAGTGTCCCTTAAAACATTTTGTTAAGAAGACATTACTATGTTTTGATAAGATTTAAAGAAATCCGGATTTGTGTATCATATTATGGCAGTATTGTTGCAAGATGTTTAGATAAATTTCCCATAATTTTTTTTATTTTTGGGGGGGGATACTTTTTACTTTAGTTTGAAAGTAAGAACACTTACTTGAGTACATTGTTTTGGCTGCTTTACCAACCTCTGCAGGTCTCATTCGGTTTGGAGCTTTCGACTATCTGTTTCTCGGATGTCTGCTGAATATCCAATATAGCTTCTGCACATCCCAACTGTCTTTGTTGGTCTTCCTACAACTTCATCCTCTTCTCCCATTGAAGAGATGCTTCTGATTTGGGCTTAGACTTCTGGTAACTGAGGTTTACCGTCGGTGCCCAGTCTACTGACTCAACACCATCCAAAATACTAGGGCAGTCTAAAAAGTCACATAAAGTCCATATTAGACTACTACTACTTAATAATCATTACTAAGTAAATTAGATTTTAAGAACAACATTACAATATTTACACACAACAACGTTAGCTAGTTAACATACCTTTGAAGAAGTGGTTATTGCAGACAAGGGCATTAGCTGACTTTGCTCCTCCTGACTGCAGGTGTAGGTTTAAAATCCATTTTTTCCGACGTTGTTCTGTAGGCTTTTTATATTTCTCACCTTTGTGAACAACAATCTTCGATACCCTTAAAAACCTTTTATTCTTTTATCGGTTAGAGCGATTTGAGCAACCATAAACAACAAAAAACTTTGGCATTTTTACAGATGCCAATAATCAGTAAATATAACCCACTTCACTTCCTGCCCTCCAACAAACTATTGCGCGGTAGTGATGATGTCACATGAAACCCTCCTATTAAATTTTCAGGGAACCCAGTGTTAAGGTAAATTGGAGCTGAGTACTTTCATTAGGGATGAGTTCTGAAATCCGGTATTAAATTAGCCCTGTGGCTGATTCTGATGGTCCACCTGAACTGATAAGCTTCAGCCTTATCGGTCCTCTTAACGGTAAAAATTAAGGTTGTATTAATCTTTTGAGGGTGATATAAACACAAGCCCGCTCCTCCTTAACAAGCTCACACGCCACAGGGACTGATGGTGATAGGGAGGACAGCTGCGCTCTCAAGTGTTCACCTTGTGCTCTCACTACAATCACTCTTCACAGATATGATGGCAGAGTGAACGAAAAGATCCGGAATTTGGCTTTATTTTACAGAAATACATGCCGACAATGCAAGCTGTCACAAATGCAATAAAAGCTTTGCTAGCAAAAGCGGTAACATGGGTAATTTGACCAAACACCTTGCTAAAATACACCAAATACAAATAGAGAGAAGCACAGTGTTTGACCACCTGAGTGCTGCAGCAACAACAAGCCCTGAATCAGAGGACTTATTTTGCACTATACACTTTACCATTCAAAATCTTTCATTTTGGTTCTTAATTGCACTGTTTTATGGGTAAGTTCTGCTTGATATTTTTATTTGAATAGCTTAAACTTTTTTTAAATAGACAACATAGTATTTTTAGTTTTTGATATAGAAAAGAAGTTGCTTATATAGTGTTTTTATTAATTTATTGATTTTGTTATAGTTCATTATTTGTGCCTTAGTTTATTATTTATTATTTCAGCTCAACCCAAAAGCACACAGAATAAGGAGCCTTTCATGTAGGAAGCGGTACCAATGGTTCTAGACCAGTTCATGTTACATGACACTAGGGCAGAGCTGTGCTGCTCAGTGGTGCACATTTTAACCTTCTGAAGATACCTCCCATCAAACAATGGATGTCCATTAATTTTCTTAAACTAAACAACCAAAAAACTGAGATTTTACTCTTTGGCAATCATGATCTTTTAAATTATGTTGTTAGTCCTCTTAGTCCATGTTCTGTTTTTTTAAAACCCTGTGTAAAAAACCTAGGTGTGTTTTTAGATGGTTCTTTTAATCTTCACAGACAGGTGAGCACAGTGGTCCAATCAGGTTTTTAACATTTAAGGCAGTTAGCTAAGGTTAAGACATACCTTCCTGCTAATTTCCCAGAACACGTCATTCATCTGTTCATTCATTGCCAATTTAATTACTGCAACTCCTTGTATTCTGGCCTGGACCAGTCCTCCCTACATCGCCTTCAGCTGGTCCTGAATGCAGCGGCCCGCTTGCTGATTGGCACCAGTAAGCGGGATCACATAAGGCCAGTTCTGGCCTCTTTTGATTGGCTGCCTGTCTCCTACAGGATCTATTTTAAAGTTTTACTTTTTGTTATTAAATCCCCTCATGGCCTGGCCCCGTGTTACATTTCTGAGCTGCTGACTGTTTATGACCGTGCCAGATCCCTGAGGTCCAGAGCTCAAGCTCTCTTAAAAGTTCCAAAGACCCGCTTAAAGACTCGTGGTGACAGAGCTTTCTCTGTGGTTGGTCCTAAATTGTGGAACAATTTACCTTTTAACATTAGGACCACACAGAGTTTAGAGCATTTTAAATCCCCTCTTAAGACGCACCTTTTCAATCTGGCTTTTAATACAGGTTGACTTGAGCATCTTAATAGTTTTTAACAGTTTTTATTGTGAACTGTGACTGTTCTGTATTTATTTTATTCTATGTTTTTATTGTTGATTGTGCTAACCTTGGTGTGTTGTGCCTTGTACAGCTGGGGCAGCTTATGCTGCTGTAAATGTGCTTTATAAATAAAATTGACCTTGACCTTGAAAACACTTTAAGGATTAACAACACAAAGTAGGACACTGAGCAGAGAAGTCTTACTTCCATAGATGGGCACTGATGTGCTGCTCCAGCATGCTGCAGAGAGCTGATCTCAAGGTATGAAGCCTCCTGTCAAACGTATATATGCCATGACCAAACGAATGGCTTCCAAATGAGCACACCTGAAGGGACAAAACTCACCGTCAAACACTGATCATATCCAACACTGTGCTGCAATTTAAGTTATAAACTAGATAAAACAAACATTCAACTAGTCATTTGTTATTCTAGGATTATTTTAAACTCTGGAAGACATTGTAGAGTCAGTTTAAATATAGTTTGCCTGAAAATGCAAACATACACTCACCGGCCACTTTATTAGGTACACCTGTCCAACTGCTCGTTAACACTTAATTTCTAATCAGCCAATCACATGGCGGCAACTCAGTGCATTTAGGCATGTACACATGGTCAAGACAATCTCCTGCAGTTCAAACCGAGCATCAGTATGGGGAAGAAAGGTGATTTGAGTGACTTTGAACGTGGCATGGTTGTTGGTGCCTGAATGGCTGGTCTGAGTATTTCAGAAACTGCTGATCTACTGGGATTTTCACGCACAACCATCTCTAGGGTTTACAGAGAATGGTCCGAAAAAGAAAAAATATCCAGTGAGCGGCAGTTCTGTGGGCGGAAATGCCTTGTTGATGCCAGAGGTCAGAGGAGAATGGGCAGACTGGTTCGAGCTGATAGAAAGGCAACAGTGACTCAAATAACCACTCGTTACAACCAAGGTAGGCAGAAGAGCATCTCTGAACGCACAGTATGTCGAACTTTGAGGCAGATGGGCTACAGCAGCAGAAGACCACGCCGGGTGCCACTCCTTTCAGCTAAGAACAGGAAACTGAGGCTACAATTTGCACAAGCTCATCGAAATTGGACAATAGAAGATTGGAAAAACGTTGCCTGGTCTGATGAGTCTCGATTTCTGCTGCGACATTCGGATGGTAGGGTCAGAATTTGGCGTCAACAACATGAAAGCATGGATCCATCCTGCCTTGTATCAACGGTTCAGGCTGGTGGTGGTGGTGTAATGGTGTGGGGAATATTTTCTTGGCACTCTTTGGCCCCTTGGTACCAATTGAGCATCGTCACAACGCCACAGCCTACCTGAGTATTGTTGCTGACCATGTCCATCCCTTTATGACCACAATGTACCCAACTTCTGATGGCTACTTTCAGCAGGATAATGCGCCATGTCATAAAGCTGGAATCATCTCGGACTGGTTTCTTGAACATGACAATGAGTTCACTGTACTCAAATGGCCTCCACAGTCACCAGATCTCAATCCAATAGAGCATCTTTGGGATGTGGTGGAACGGGAGATTCGCATCATGGATGTGCAGCCGACAAATCTGCGCCAACTGTGTGATGCAATCATGTCAATATGGACCAAACTCTCTGAGGAATGCTTCCAGCACCTTGTTGAATCTATGCCACGAAGAATTGAGGCAGTTCTGAAGGCAAAAGGGGGTCCAACCCGTTACTAGCATGGTATACCTAATAAAGTGGCCGGGGAGTGTATGTAGTTTGTTTCTGTGACGAACAACATATTAGCAGCTCTTTCAGTGTTTGAGATTTTCTGACACCTGTCCCTTTGACTGAACACCTAGTGAAAGACCCTATCACAGTACAGATGGACAATGACCCAAAACATACTGCAAAAGTAACCCAGGATTTTAAGGCAAAGAAGTGGAATATTCACTCACCAGATCTAAACCCGATTGAGCTGCATTTCACATGCTTAAGACAAAACTTAAGGCAGAAAGACCCATAGATAAACAACAACTGAAGATTGCTGCAGCAAAGGTCTGGCACAGCATCAGAAAGAAGGAAACCAAGAATTTGGTGATGTTTATGGGTTCCAGACTTCAGGCAGTTATTGCATGCAAAGGATTCTCAACAAAGTATTAAAAATGAACATCTTATTTCTGGTAATTTTGTCAAATTACTTTTGATCCCCTTGAAAAAGAGGTTGCTGTGGTGCTTGGGTGGGTGGGGTGCGGGATGCCAGTGGTGAATTGGGGATGTGAATTACGACACTGCTCTCACCTTTGTGTCAATGTAGTTCTATTTATAACACTTTAATTTCACATTGCAACAATACTATGACTGCAACATAAACAAATTTCAATAAATATAATTTCTGTTACCAGAAATTAAAACAGGTTTAAGTATTATCTAAAAAAAAGTTACAACAACAAATAAATAGTAACGACTATATTATTTATTTGTTGTGACGTGCATTGTGTTCTGCGTTTTGATTGCAGGCAATTGACCTTTCGCTGGCCCCGCCTCCAAAATAGTAAAAGTGAAAGGAAGACTGGAAAGACTGAAAAGACTGAAAATGTGACCAAAGGGACATGTTAATTCAAGGTGTGTCTACTAATTAGCATCACAGGTATCAACAATCTTGTAATCAGTCAGAGGGCCTATATATTGGGCTCCAGGTTTGGTGACATGGTGCATACCACACTCAACATGGGCCAGAGGAAGCGAAGGAAAGACCAGCATGTTAAAAGTTAAGGCTACAAGACTATCTCCAAGCAGCTAGATATTCCTGTGATTACAGTTACGCATATTATTCAGAAATTTAAGATCCATGGAACTATAGCCAAAACTCCCTAGACGTGGCCGCACGAGAAAATTTGATGACAAATCCAAGAGATGGATAATCTGAATGGGAACAAAAGAGCCCAAAAAGACTTCTAAAGAGGTCCAAGGTGAACTTCATGCTCAAGGAACATTAATGTTAGATCACACCATCTGTCGTTGTTTGAGACAAAGTGGACTACATGGGAGACGACCAAGGAGAACACCATTGCTGAAAACAAATAATAAAAAGCCAGACTGAAATATGCCAAACTACATGTTGACAAGCCACAAAGCTTTTGGGAGAAGGTCCTATAGACAGATGAGACAGAAATTGAACTTTGTGAGAAGGCACATCAGCTCTCTGTTCACAGACGGAAAAATTAAGCATATCAAGAAAAGAACACTGTCCCTAATGTGAAAAATGGAGGAGACTTTGTTATGTTCTGGGGCTGCTTTGCTGCATCTGGCACACGGTGTCTTAAATCTAAGTACAGAACAATGAAATCTCAAGACTATCAAAAGATTCTACCGAGAAATGTGCTCACCAGTGTCAGAAAGTTTGTTCTCAGTCATGGGTCTTACAACAGGACAATAACCCAAAACACATGGCTAAAAACACCCAAGAATGGCTGAGAGGAAAACATTGGACTATTCTGAAGTGGCCTTCTATGAGCCCTGACCTCAATCCTTTTGAGCATCTTTGGAAGGCACTGAAACATGCCATCTGGAAAAGGTGCCCTTCAAACCTGAAACAACTGAAGCAGTTTGATCACGAGGAGTGGGCCAAAGTACCGGCTGAGAGGTTTCGAAGTCTGATTGACAGCTACAGGTATTTCTTGATTGCAGTGACTGCCTCAAAATGCTGTGCAACAAAATATTAAGTTAGGGGTACCTTTACTTTTGTCCAGGCCTGTTTCATGAGTTTATTTAGTTAAATAATTCTGTTGAAGCAAGGTTGAAAAACAATGTATGACTTTCGCTTATTACTTTTTTCAGATCTGTACCCAGCACTTTTTGCAATACACTAGTTCATCCCAACCCCTTTCTAGGGATCACTGGCTACAGTTCTCCATTAAGTGGCAGAAATAAGCCTTACCATATGTGTTAGGAAATGCTGTAACTTTGTCTGAAGTTAAGAGGGTGATATAGGCACAGTCATCTGCTTGGTTTCCTGTGCGGATCTATTTGAAGGGAGCAGTCAGACCTGACATTCACTTATGGTTCCATTAGATAACCCACTATTATAATTTTTTAAGTATGTCATTAAATAAAGCGTACTTTAACTGTAAATGAAAATAAAAACATATTTAGTTTAATTTTCAACATTTCAGAAAGAGTGCGTGCACTGCATGCTGTGTAATCTGTAGCTCCGTAACTTTTTTTACTAATCCGGCAGATCACTGAGTACTACTGAACCCTGCAGCGGACATGGTGAAAAAATATTTTTAAGGCGAGAAAACAAAACAAAAAAATAAAATACATACATTTTGCATTATCTAGACTAAGTTTTAAAAAGCCTCTACTTCCGGTCTGCTGCAAGATTAGCTTCGGCTTTAGCTGCTCTCCACCAACAGAAAACTTTAATGTACTGAATCTGTGAGTGTTAGTGCTCCATTCCTGCACTTTTGTGCTGTTTTAGTTTTGGAGGTAGTAGTTTAATTTATGATGACGTCACCAGGTCATTCAGAGGTCATCAGTCCTGGAGTGGTGAGTTTTGTCTCGCGTTTGCTACGCTGCGCATTATTTTTCTCTCATTTGCGCATTTGACCAGCCACATATAATACAATAAATGTGACCAACATTATTCTTTATGGTAGTTACAACATGGATGTTACTGATCCTTCCTGTCGATCAGCCTCAAGCCGGGCTCATACTGCCTACGGAACGGCTTCGGTTCGGATTCGGTGTGGTTTTTCCGCCAGCTACCACTCACATCTGCTTCAGATAGAGAGTGCGGACAGCTCCAGTGCTGGGTGCAGAAACGGCACTCGGGAGAACTGAAGTTCACGTGGGTTATCGTTTTGTCAGGACTTCACACGAGAACAGGTCCATTATTTAGGAAGTTCCTAGTAAACAATAGTCCATTGTTGCAAATGTGTGAAAAGGTGTTGTGCTGCACGCTTTTGGGACCCTGTGTCACTGGGTGTGATGTAATGTTCACATTTCCTATTAGCGCATGAGCTGTCTAAAAAGAAGAGTCAAGTTACAATTGTTTGTACAGTCGTTTAATTTTGAAAAAAACACAGAATATTCAAGCCACACTTCTTGTATAGCTTGTCAGAATTCATCAAACTTGACGCAGATCCTCTCCAGCGTCCAGCAAAAATAAGAACCTTGCGGATTCTTTCCGTTGTGCCATCCGGCCCCCGTAACCAGACCCGCACCACGCGGAGCTACTGTGAGCCTTCAAAAGGGATTTTAATCTTACGGAATACCTGCGGGGGCCGCACCGGACCGGATCTGGATGCAGTGTGAGCCCGGGGTCACACTGCATCCAGATCCGACTCTTCTTTTTAGACAGACCACGCGCTAATAGGAAATGTAAACGTTACATCACACCCGGTGACACAGGGTCCCGAAAGCATGCAGCACAACACCTTTTCACACATTTGCTAAATAATGTACGTGTTCTTGCGTGAAGGCCTGACAAAACGATAACCCACGTGAACTTCTGTTCTCGCGAGTGCCGTTTCTGCACCCAGCACCGGAGCTGTCCGAACTCTCTATCTGGACAATACCACCAGGCTCAGGGACAGCTTCTTTCATCAGGCGGTCAGAAAACTGAACCCTCTTCCTGCTCTACCCCCACTCAGCCCCCTGCCTCATGTCACAGACTGATCTCAGGACTCATCCCATGTTCCACCCTCCACCACTTACTTGCACCCCAACGCACTACCTCACTTTAATCACTTTAATCACTTTTTGTTTACATCCTCACATCAGTTTCTGCTACAACTACTGTTTTCTTTTAACTACTGCTGCTTACCTTACCGCGCCTAGTACTACACATGTGCCTTTGAATTATATTTTGCACTATTTTTATATTTTATACTTTTTATTTTCTTCTAAATGTATGGGTGTTTTTATATATTTCATGTTTGTACTTTGGTTTGAGAGGAAACCAATTTCATCTGTGCTATGTGTCGTGCATATAGCATATTTGACAATAAAGCTGACTTTGACTTTGACTTTTTTGACTTTCAATCAGATAAGTATTTCTTTTTTAAAAATGTGCTGCTTTGCTGTGTGTTTTGTGTAAAAACCTTGTGTAAAAACTGAATTTTGAAAAAATGGCTTACCGCTACAGGTCTGGGATGTGTGGAAGAAGTAGGGAACTCAGAAACTTCCTCGGGTCCTTCTGCCTCACTATCATCACTGGAAATGGAACTGTGGACTACAGGAGGGGGTGGTTGCACACTGCTCTCATCTTGCCGTTGCTTCTCATCTTCCTGGGGGTGGTCTGGGACAACGGCAGACCGACTGGAAAATAAAGCAACAAGGTCAAAACTATGTGTGAATATCTAAAGGATAACAAACCGTATCTATATTCTATGCTCCAAAGCAATACCTCCATGCTTCCTTCTAGAACATACACTCACCGGCCACTTTATTAGGTACACCTGTCCAACTGCTCGTTAACACTTAATTTCTAATCAGCCAATCACATGGCGGCAACTCAGTGCATTTAGGCATGTACACATGGTCAAGACAATCTCCTGCAGTTCAAACCGAGCATCAGTATGGGGAAGAAAGGTGATTTGAGTGACTTTGAACGTGGCATGGTTGTTGGTGCCAGAATGGCTGGTCTGAGTATTTCAGAAACTGCTGATCTACTGGGATTTTCACGCACAACCATCTCTAGGGTTTACAGAGAATGGTCCGAAAAAGAAAAAATATCCAGTGAGCGGCAGTTCTGTGGGCGGAAATGCCTTGTTGATGCCAGAGGTCAGAGGAGAATGGGCAGACTGGTTCGAGCTGATAGAAAGGCAACAGTGACTCAAATAACCACTCGTTACAACCAAGGTAGGCAGAAGAGCATCTCTGAACGCACAGTATGTCGAACTTTGAGGCAGATGGGCTACAGCAGCAGAAGACCACGCCGGGTGCCACTCCTTTCAGCTAAGAACAGGAAACTGAGGCTACAATTTGCACAAGCTCATCGAAATTGGACAATAGAAGATTGGAAAAACGTTGCCTGGTCTGATGAGTCTCGATTTCTGCTGCGACATTCGGATGGTAGGGTCAGAATTTGGCGTCAACAACATGAAAGCATGGATCCATCCTGCCTTGTATCAACGGTTCAGGCTGGTGGTGGTGGTGTAATGGTGTGAGAAATATTTTCTTGGCACTCTTTGGGCCCCTTGGTACCAATTGAGCATCGTTACAACGCCACAGCCTACCTGAGTATTGTTGCTGACCATGTCCATCCCTTTATGACCACAATGTACCCAACTTCTGATGGCTACTTTCAGCAGGATAATGCACCATGTCATAAAGCTGGAATCATCTCGGACTGGTTTCTTGAACATGACAATGAGTTCACTGTACTCAAATGGCCTCCACAGTCACCAGATCTCAATCCAATAGAGCATCTTTGGGATGTGGTGGAACGGGAGATTCGCATCATGGATGTGCAGCCGACAAATCTGCGCCAACTGTGTGATGCCATCATGTCAATATGGACCAAACTCTCTGAGGAATGCTTCCAGCACCTTGTTGAATCTATGCCACGAAGAATTGAGGCAGTTCTGAAGGCAAAAGGGGGTCCAACCCGTTGCTAGCATGGTGTACCTAATAAAGTGGCCGGTGAGTGTAGAAACTGTGATAATGTTCTATTGAGTGACAGAAGACCTCTAGAAGTTCCAAAACACCCCAAAATACAGACTACAGCCTGTGGTTCTGAAATGAGGAAATTATAATCGCAAAATTCAGCAAGATGAATAAAACATCTTGAGACAAGTTTCCCTTTTGCTAAACAAATATTTAACATAAGATTTTTTTATAAATCATTTACTACTTTTGATAGTCTGCTTCAAACATAAAGGAGTTTGAGCCTTGAGGGATTTAAATAGGGTGGCTCTTGCCAGGCTTTGTTACATTACTCCTCGGGAAGAAATTAATAATGAAGGACAAGGTGATCAGCAGTGCGGGAGCAGCTGACTGTACTGTCATTATTGCTTTTCACACTATACATGTCAGATGTTCAGTACAAGTGAGAGTCTTGTCCTCTGCAGAAACAATCTGATCCACCCAACAACCGCAGAGTCCTCAGAGATGGAAAAGAAACTAAGTACAGATAATTGGTGGTCTACTTTGTGGCATAGTGTGGGAACAATCATTTTATTTTGAATGTGAACAAGACAAAATATATGACTGAGAAATTTTGGAGGAAAAGCAACATGCCAAAGGCATTTCCATTATCATGAGAGAAGACTAAAGACTAAAACACAAGACTTCTGCTTCTCAGTGGGTGGAGCTAAAGTTATCCCAAAATTTCAAAGTATAGCTTTGTTTAGGACCCCACTGTGATCATCCATGTACATTTTCATGTGGATGTGAGAAATATTCAGGAAGTTACAAGAGTTTGTTTTTTTGTTTTTTGGCTTGAAAGCAAAGTTTGAAGTCAAGCCATGCCCAAACCAAAAAGAATCTGTACAGTTTTTGAGGAGTAGCCAGTCTCCAGATCTCAACCCCATAGAAAATCTCTGGAGGGAGTTGAAAGTCCGTGTTGCCCAGCATCAGCCCCAAAACATCACTGCTCTAGAGGAGATCTGCATGGAGGAATGGGCCAAAATACCAGCAACAGTGTGTGAAAACCTTGTGAAGACTTACAGAAAACGTTTGACCTCTGTCATTGCCAACAAAGGCTATATAACAAAGTATTGAGATTAACTTTTGTTATTGACCAAATACTTATTTTCCACCATAATTTGCAAATAAATTCTTTAAAAATCAGACAATGTGATTTTCTGGATTTTTTTTCCTCATTTTACCTCATAGTTGAGGTATACCTATGATGAAAATTACAGGCCTCTCTGATCTTTTTAAGTGGGAGAACTTACACAATTGGTGGCTGACTAAATACTTTTTTGCCCCACTGTAGGTCTGACTGGGGCTTTTCTAATTCAGGACAGGGGTGCTATGATTTAAAATCTTGAACTTTTTTTGCATTACTATACTTTTTACACACTTTTCAGCTCCACTGAAATGCATTCAAATTTCTTCAAATCCTTTAACTTCCTGAAATTCCAGCACCGCGGCTGAAAATTGCAGAGTTTTTTTTTGCTGCTTCCGGAAGCAGCAGCATGAGCGTCTTTGTTGTTTCACATGAACACAATGGCAGGCAGCAAAGAGGTGGGGCATTAGGACATAATTACTCCTCTTTAGTTTTTAGCCCAAAGACAAGTTGAAGTTAGAGCAGTGCTGGTACGACTTGCCGCTCCAAACTATGCAAAAAGAATGCCAGAACCACCACAAAACATCCCCCCCCTCTCCCTTCCTTCTGCCTCTGTGCAGTTTGAGCCACACTCTAAGTGAAAGAAAAAAAAAAAAGGGAGGTGTTTTTTCTTAGCAAATCTACTGAACAAGTTCCACTAATCACCGCAATATAGTGGCGTGCAAAAGTATTTGGCCCCCTTGAACTTTTCCACATTTTGACACATTACAGCCACAAACATGAATCAATTTTATTGGAATTCCACGTGAATCACCAATACAAAGTGGTGTACACGTGAGAAGTGGAAGGAAAATCATACATGATTCCAAACATGTTTTACAAATAAATAACTGAAAAGTGGGTGTGCGTAATTATTCAGCGCCTGAGTCAATACTTTGTGGAACCACCTTTTGCTGCAATTACAGCTGCCAGTCTTTTAGGGTATGTCTCTACCAGCTTTGCACATCTAGAGACTTAAATTCTTGCCCATTCTTCTTTGCAAAACAGCTCCAGCTCAGTGTTAGTTTTCTGCCACACAGCGTTTTGCATTTTAACCAAAAAGTTCAATTTTGGTCTAATCTGACCAGAGCACCTTCTTCCACATGTTTGCTGTGTCCCCCACATGGCTTGTGAAAAACTGCAAACAGGACTTCTTATGGTTTTCTTTTAACAATGGCTTTCTTCTTGCCAACTTTGTGCAGTGCACGACTAATAGTTGTCTTTTGGACAGATTCCCCCACCTGAGCTGTAGATCTTTGCAGCTTGTCCAGAGTCACCATGGGCCTCTTGGCTGTATTTCTGATCAGCGCTCTCCTTGTTCGGCCAGTGAGTTTAGGTGAACGGCCTTGTCTTGGTAGATTTACCAAGACAAGTGCCATACTCCTTCCATTTCTGAATGATTGCTTGAACAGTGCTCCGTGGGATGTTCAAGGGTTGGGAAATCTTTTTGAAGCCTAAGCCTGATTTAAATTTCTCAATAACTTTATCCCTGACCTGTCTGGTGTGTTCTTTGGACTTCACGGTGTTGTTGCTCCCAATATTCTCTTAGTCAAGCTCTGAGGCCATCACAGGGCAGCTGTATTTGTATTGACATTAGATTACACACAGGTGCACTCTATTTAGTCATTAGCACTCATCAGGCAATGTCTATGGGCAACTGACTGCACTCAGACCAAAGGGAGCTGAATAATTACGCACACACCACTTTTCAGTTACTTATTTGTAAAAAATGTTTGGAATCATGTATGATTTTCATTCCACTTCTCACGTGTACACCACTTTGTATTGGTCTTTCACATGGAATTCCAATAAAATTGATTCATGTTTGTGACCGTAATGTGACAAAATGTGGAAAAGTTCAAGGGGGCTGAATACTTTTGCAAGCCACTGTACATGGTGAAAGAGAAAGAAGATGCAGCAGTGCATCTCTGTGGGCGTGTGTGTGTATATTACCACAAAATTTTATGTAAATAACCATGAAACGCAAAACTGACAGTGTAAAAATCACCATTCGCATGAAACAGTGACATTTTTTATACTAGAACTGTTTTAACACGTCAGTAATTAACGGTCATCTTGGCCCAGATCAGACTAGCTGTTTACTCATCAGACCATACAGAATAAATACAGAACAAATCTGTATTTCTGCAAAAGGGGAGTTATTACTGATCAAATTACTGATTAGTTTTCATGGCTCTGTATTTGTTTCAAGAACAAAATCTTTTAATTCAAGAAAAAAAAATCAAGAGAATTCAGTAAAAATACTAGAAAAACAAACACTTAGAGTTCAGGTTGGATTGTTTATAGATTTGTTTGTTCACATTAATCTACATTTAACAGTTTGATGTTGAACTTTATTGGTCAGCTGTTAAATTTTTCACTTGGAGCTTCATTTACTGTAACTGCTTTCTGTTTTAAAATGATGAAGATGTTTGTACTGCGATGCAGTAAAAGGAGTATCTGCGCTGCTATTTAGCATTGCTTTGCGTGCATTCAAAATGGCACGGATTGAGGGCAAATATGCTATTTTTTAAAAAAAATAGTTTTTCTGTATTTTTTAGCACAAAAAGGTAGAATTCTGCACGTCCATGCCATGATGTCTATTTGTCTTTTTCTTTGAATTTTTCCATTTAAACGCAGAATTCTGCAGTTAGCTGTGAAACACACGTCTGACTGAAAAACGTTTTTACTACTTTTTAAAAACTAATTTTAGAATCAACTTGGGACATAATATAAAACATTAGTTTAAACATCGGTGATCATCTTTCTGCTAAATGCAGAATAACATAGTTTATGGAAAAAAAATGGGCATCTTCGTGTCTTTGATCCATCACACTGACAAACTGATACAGAAATGTAGCATCAGCTGATCAGCTGGAACATCGGCACTTGGGCTGAGAAACATATCAGTCAAACAAAATAAACAAAAGTCAGCGGGACTCTTATTTGATCTGATAATGAACCCCACCTCTGATTAACATAAAAATTCTCATAGCTCAGAAAAACCAATGTTAAGCACGCAAATGTGCGTTGCAAATTTCTTTCTGGTGCGCCTTTTGTATTTGGACAGCGCATGCACACCTGAAGTCCACTTATTTGCACCCCTGATGATATATAACATTACAAAATAGCTACGATTTTCTTTGCAAAAAATCTACAAAAACCTTAGTGACCCCACTCATGTCTGCATCACTAACTGTAGTAATTGTTCTAACCTGAATGCAGGGAAGGTGGTCGGAGGTCTCCTGCATTGTGGAAAACCTGCCTGTTCCCTGGGGGCCTCAGGGCTGGGAGACCCTCCAGTAGAGGAGCCTTCTTCCAGGGCGTGCGCCCCTTTCTCTCGAACCTTCATCTTGAGTTCTGCCACTAGTTGGTCAAAGTTTTTGCTGCGGCCAGCCACCTTCCTCCGCTGGTGAATAGAGTGAATCTGATAATGAGACAGCAAATGAGTCAATGCTTCATTTTCACTTTTAATTGTGAATCTAGCCAGGCCAATAGAACTGCAGTGACAAACTACAAGGATGGTTTTATGAAATAGATAAGTTATGACGTGTGGTGTCAGCAACTAGTACAACCTTTACCCAGTGACTTTCAGTTTGTAGCACGAAACAACAACATTCCACAAGTTCAACTATGACAATCTTGATATGCAGTTTCAAGCAGAGAAAGGAAAATATGTTTCCTAATGCTAAACATTCAAAGTTACATTACAAGTTACTGTGGAAATTTAAGATAATATATACTTTATTAATCGCTCAGGAAGGTTCCCTTCAGGAAATTAAGTGCAGTGAAAACATTAATCAGTATAGTACAACAAAATTACCATGGGAGACACGTTTTAACCCTTACTCTCCCGAAGCAAAGAAATAAACTGAAGCCATTTGTCCCACAATTCTAGATTTTTCTGCAATATGTGCATTGTGGAAGTCCAGTTGGAGCACAAAACACAAAGATGCTGACAGTCCACCATGTTTGCTACTGAACAGCTGAGCGAACTTTGCCGGCGTGGCCTCAACTGCATGAGTTGGTAAATACAATGAGCAAGATCAATGTGACGTCACAATGATAGGCTTTTTGAAATCGGGTGTTTTCAGGCGTTATTGCCACCTGCGTCGTTTAAGCGATAAAAACTGAAGTGGAAGTTGTCATGTCATTTTCACACCCAGCCTTCCTCAAGTGTTGTCATCTGGTGTCCTGGATGACATATCTTTATATATATATATACAGTGGGGTAAAAAAGTATTTAGTCAGCCACCAATTGTGTAAGTTCTCCCACTTAAAAAGATCAGAGAGGCCTGTAATTTTCATCATAGGTATACCTCAACTATGCGAGACAAAATGAGGAAAAAAAATCCAGAAAATCACATTGTCTGATTTTTAAAGAATTTATTTGCAAATTATGGTGGAAAATAAGTATTTGGTCACCTACAAACAAGTAAGATTTCTGGCTTTCACAGACCTGTAACTTCTTTAAGAGGCTCCTCGGTCCTCCACTCGTTACCTGTATTAATGGCACCTGTGTGAACTCGTTATCAGTATAAAAGACACCTGTCCACAACCTCAAACAGTCACGCTCCAAACTCCACTATGGCCAAGACCAAAGAGCTGTCAAAGGACACCAGAAACAAAATTGTAGACCTTCACCAGGCTGGGAAGACTGAATCTGCAATAGGTAAGCAGCTTGGTGTGAACAAATCAACTGTGGGAGCAATTATTAGAAAATGGAAGACATACAAGACCACTGATAATCTCCCTCGATCTGGGGCTCCATGCAAGATCTCACCCCGTGGGGTCAAAATGATCACAAGAACGGTGAGCAAAAATCCCAGAACCACACGGAGGGACCTAGTGAATGACCTGCAGAGAGCTGGGACCAAAGTAACAAAGGCTACCATCAGTAACACACTACGCCGCCAGGGACTCAAATCCTGCAGTGCCAGACGTGTCCCCATGCTGAAGCCAGGACACGTCCAGGCCCGTCTGCGGTTTGCTAGAGAGCATTTGGATGATCCAGAAGAGGATTGGGAGAACATCATATGGTCAGATGAAACCAAAATAGAACTTTTTGGTAGAAACTCAACTTGTCGTGTTTGGAGGGGAAAGAATGCTGAGTTGGATCCAAAGAACACCATACCTACTGTAAAGCATGGGGGTGGAAACATCATGCTTTGGGGCTGTTTTTCTGCAAGGGGACCAGGACGACTGATCCGTGTAAAGGAAAGAATGAATGGGGCCATGTATCGTAAGATTTTGAGTGAAAACCTCCTTCCATCAGCAAGGGCATTGAAAATGAGACGTGGCTGGGTCTTTCAGCATGACAATGATCCCAAACACACCACCCGGGCAACGAAGGAGTGGCTTCGTAAGAAGCATTTCAAGGTCCTGGAGTGGCCTAGCCAGTCTCCAGATCTCAACCCCATAGAAAATCTCTGGAGGGAGTTGAAAGTCCGTGTTGCCCAGCGTCAGCCCCAAAACATCACTGCTCTAGAGGAGATCTGCATGGAGGAATGGGCCAAAATACCAGCAACAGTGTGTGAAAACCTTGTGAAGACTTACAGAAAACGTTTGACCTCTGTCATTGCCAACAAAGGCTATATAACAAAGTATTGAGATTAACTTTTGTTATTGACCAAATACTTATTTTCCACCATAATTTGCAAATAAATTCTTTAAAAATCAGACAATGTGATTTTCTGGATTTTTTTTCCTCATTTTGTCTCTCATAGTTGAGGTATACCTATGATGAAAATTACAGGCCTCTCTGATCTTTTTAAGTGGGAGAACTTACACAATTGGTGGCTGACTAAATACTTTTTTGCCCCACTGTATATAGAGATATCTTGCGCCTTCGAACATTATACTTTTCACATTTGTACAATATAATATCACGTTATTACATGAAAACGTTATTGTTTCAGAGGCCACCCTGGTGGTGTTTTTACCCTGTTTGAGCTGCTTGCTCCTGGGCATGGAAGCTGGATGTTCTCCCCTCCAGCTCTGGAGCTCTGGGGACCGCCCTGGCGGGGATATTGAAAACAATATTGTGGCTTAGGGTTAGCTTTGGGGCTGTATTACCGGCTTTCATGGGTCGTTTTAGAGCGGTTTTAGCCTGTTTGGAGGCACTCTGGCTGGGGAGAGGGACGTGCACAAGGTCCTGTCATCCACGCTGGAGTGATGGTTCTCCGTCTCCTCTCAACTGTTGCAAGGGGAGCTTGAGCTTGAGCTCCAGAGCAGGAGGGGAGAACATCCAGCCTCCATGCCCAGGAGCAAGCAGCTCAAACAGGTCAAAAACACCACCAGGGTGGCCTCTGGAACAATAACGTTTTTATGTAATAATGTGATATTATATTGTACAAACGTGAACAGTGTATTGTTCAAACAATAAAGCTATCACGTAATAACAATACAGCTCTGTTTATGTTCTTTTAACTTCTGTAAATAAAACTCCGATTTTACAGTAATATTTTGTTGTTGCTTTGTATTGTACAGAAATTTCGATTTAAAAAAAAAAATGACAACGGCAGCTGGTTCTATGGCTGGTTCTTCTTCCACCACTAGAAGGAAGCTGACGCTGGTTCTTTCAGTGGGCGGTGACTAATATAAAATGACCAATCACATGAGGATCACACCGGGCCTTAGTCTCCCCCTCCAAACAGTCATTATTACTCGTCAAAGTATTTAAACTCTACATTTCGTGGTTCGCTACTCCTACAGTTTTTAGCCAGTTGTAACTGTTCAGCTATTACACTAATCAT
This sequence comes from Pachypanchax playfairii, assembly GCA_006937955.1. Taxonomy (NCBI): domain Eukaryota; kingdom Metazoa; phylum Chordata; class Actinopteri; order Cyprinodontiformes; family Aplocheilidae; genus Pachypanchax; species Pachypanchax playfairii. The sequence continues at coordinate 756,479 of SSNP01000190.1, forward strand.
TCAAGTACTTCTCATAAGGCAGTAAAGTTTGTCACTTTACATAAGTTACATAATTTTTCAAAGACACTTTCCTTCTCTTGCAAAATCCATATACAGTGGGGCAAAAAAGTATTTAGTCAGCCACCAATTGTGTAAGTTCTCCCACTTAAAAAGATCAGAGAGGCCTGTAATTTTCATCATAGGTATACCTCAACTATGAGAGACAAAATGAGGAAAAAAAATCCAGAAAATCACATTGTCTGATTTTTAAAGAATTTATTTGCAAATTATGGTGGAAAATAAGTATTTGGTCACCTACAAACAAGTAAGATTTCTGGCTTTCACAGACCTGTAACTTCTTTAAGAGGCTCCTCGGTCCTCCACTCGTTACCTGTATTAATGGCACCTGTGTGAACTCGTTATCAGTATAAAAGACACCTGTCCACAACCTCAAACAGTCACGCTCCAAACTCCACTATGGCCAAGACCAAAGAGCTGTCAAAGGACACCAGAAACAAAATTGTAGACCTTCACCAGGCTGGGAAGACTGAATCTGCAATAGGTAAGCAGCTTGGTGTGAAGAAATCAACTGTGGGAGCAATTATTAGAAAATGGAAGACATACAAGACCACTGATAATCTCCCTCGATCTGGGGCTCCACGCAAGATCTCACCCCGTGGGGTCAAAATGATCACAAGAACGGTGAGCAAAAATCCCAGAACCACACGGAGGGACCTAGTGAATGACCTGCAGAGAGCTGGGACCAAAGTAACAAAGGCTACCATCAGTAACACACTACGCCGCCAGGGACTCAAATCCTGCAGTGCCAGACGTGTCCCCCTGCTGAAGCCAGGACACGTCCAGGCCCGTCTGCGGTTTGCTAGAGAGCATTTGGATGATCCAGAAGAGGATTGGGAGAACATCATATGGTCAGATGAAACCAAAATAGAACTTTTTGGTAGAAACTCAACTTGTCGTGTTTGGAGGGGAAAGAATGCTGAGTTGGATCCAAAGAACACCATACCTACTGTAAAGCATGGGGGTGGAAACATCATGCTTTGGGGCTGTTTTTCTGCAAGGGGACCAGGACGACTGATCCGTGTAAAGGAAAGAATGAATGGGGCCATGTATCGTAAGATTTTGAGTGAAAACCTCCTTCCATCAGCAAGGGCATTGAAAATGAGACGTGGCTGGGTCTTTCAGCATGACAATGATCCCAAACACACCGCCCGGGCAACGAAGGAGTGGCTTCGTAAGAAGCATTTCAAGGTCCTGGAGTGGCCTAGCCAGTCTCCAGATCTCAACCCCATAGAAAATCTCTGGAGGGAGTTGAAAGTCCGTGTTGCCCAGCGTCAGCCCCAAAACATCACTGCTCTAGAGGAGATCTGCATGGAGGAATGGGCCAAAATACCAGCAACAGTGTGTGAAAACCTTGTGAAGACTTACAGAAAACGTTTGACCTCTGTCATTGCCAACAAAGGCTATATAACAAAGTATTGAGATTAACTTTTGTTATTGACCAAATACTTATTTTCCACCATAATTTGCAAATAAATTCTTTAAAAATCAGACAATGTGATTTTCTGGATTTTTTTTCCTCATTTTGTCTCTCATAGTTGAGGTATACCTATGATGAAAATTACAGGCCTCTCTGATCTTTTTAAGTGGGAGAACTTACACAATTGGTGGCTGACTAAATACTTTTTTGCCCCACTGTAT
>SSNP01000190.1:762385-782720 GCA_006937955.1 Pachypanchax playfairii
GGGGACACGTCTGGCACTGCAGGATTTGAGTCCCTGGCGGCGTAGTGTGTTACTGATGGTAGCCTTTGTTACTTTGGTCCCAGCTCTCTGCAGGTCATTCACTAGGTCCCTCCGTGTGGTTCTGGGATTTTTGCTCACCGTTCTTGTGATCATTTTGACCCCACGGGGTGAGATCTTGCGTGGAGCCCCAGATCGAGGGAGATTATCAGTGGTCTTGTATGTCTTCCATTTTCTAATAATTGCTCCCACAGTTGATTTCTTCACACCAAGCTGCTTACCTATTGCAGATTCAGTCTTCCCAGCCTGGTGAAGGTCTACAATTTTGTTTCTGGTGTCCTTTGACAGCTCTTTGGTCTTGGCCATAGTGGAGTTTGGAGCGTGACTGTTTGAGGTTGTGGACAGGTGTCTTTTATACTGATAACGAGTTCACACAGGTGCCATTAATACAGGTAACGAGTGGAGGACCGAGGAGCCTCTTAAAGAAGTTACAGGTCTGTGAAAGCCAGAAATCTTACTTGTTTGTAGGTGACCAAATACTTATTTTCCACCATAATTTGCAAATAAATTCTTTAAAAATCAGACAATGTGATTTTCTGGATTTTTTTTCCTCATTTTGTCTCTCATAGTTGAGGTATACCTATGATGAAAATTACAGGCCTCTCTGATCTTTTTAAGTGGGAGAACTTACACAATTGGTGGCTGACTAAATACTTTTTTGCCCCACTGTAGCTTATATTCTCGAGTTATTCTGTGACCAGGAAATAAAAACGCTCGGTGTACCGAAAACCCCACCTCCCAAATGTGAGTCCGACTGGTCTGTTTAGAAACACTAAATAAACTTCTGTAACTCTCGCAGGCAAATGCACATTTTCGACGAGAAATTTTTAGAATGAAATACAACGAAATGGAGGTGCTAATTTGTCAGAGGACGCTCAGTGGTGATGAGCGTCTGGAGGGAAGGACGGTCCCCTCGCGACTGGATCTCATCTGACCCGGGAGATGACACCAAGACTGGAATCAGACAGGTGAAGTGAGACAGGTCGTAGGCGAGGAGCGGGTTTCTAGAGGCAGCGACCGTAGTCGCTGACCACGAGACCAGCAGCCAAGAACGAGGTGGACAGAGAAAGAGAGAGAGATCGACCGGGACAGGTCTGAGGCTGGATCAATGAGGTGGATAAAGCAGCACGGAGGCTAACAGGAGCTCCGTGAGGTGAGGGTGAGTGTGTCTTTTATCTGGTGGTGGGATGGGCTACGGCGACGTGGAGCTCAGCTGTAAAGCTGGATTTATACTGACATGTGATTAGTAGAGTTGATAAGTCTTTATTAGCAGCTCATGCTAATAAAGAGCAGCAGGTGGTTGAAGTGTGGGAACTCTGGGCTGTAGGTTAGACATCTGCCGTGATGAGCTCCTGACAAATTGTTTCGGACTCTCGCAGCTCGCTTCGTACCTACTACAGGGGCAGCAGGGATTGGTCAGGAACTTCCTGATACGACAGTGTGACGTAGAGGGGCTCAATTCAGCCGTTTTACATGAGCAAGTAAAGCAGCTGCTCAGAGCGCAGGTTTCAGGAGGATTACTCGGGAATGCACGAATAAAGCCAAAAACCACTCTGGAGGTCTTTTAAATAAAGAAATAGCATCACAACATGGTTAAAAGCTCCAAAAAGTTGATTTTTCATGATACAGGACCTTTAAAGAGACAATTTCATACACATTTCAAGACTTTGTGGTTATATCATAAGTAATAACCAGTAATATGAAACATTTTATATCTAAAAAATGTCAGGAAACACTTATTAACAGACCTTTCAATCTGTCTGCATTAAAATTCAGGTGGTCACGGCTCCTTCCGTCAGGCTGCTTCATCAGCAGCTCGTTCATATTCATTATTCGAACTTGCTGGACTAAGATTGGCTAACAAACTAGCCTAAGAGAGCAAGGAATGCTGTTTCCTGCCCTGCGACGCATGGCAACATCCAATGTTCTCTCTTCCTGTTTGATACGTCTAATGCTACAACATTTAGCCAGCAGCATGCTAGGCGTGGTTTCAACTGCGGGAGCTGCTGAATATTAACGAACAAAGGAGTTGTGACGAAACAGATACAGGCTGTTCAGACTCGGGAGAACTTGGTGTTATCGCCACCTGCATAGTTTGAGAGATAAAAACTGAAAGAAGTTGTTGACCTGTTTTCAGACTCACTACGAAGGTAAGAACACCTGTGGAGCTAAAATATTCAACAGAAACCTCTGAAAAAATGTTTTTAATGGAAGGGCCTCTTTAAGGGGAAATGTTGGTCCACTCCTCTTTGCAGATCATCTAAATATCACAAAGGGTTTGAGGTTGTGCAACTTAAAGCTTCAGCTCCCTCCATAGGTTTTTGATTGGATTGAGGTCCGGAGACTGACTAGGCCACTTCATGACCTTAATGTGCTTCTTCTTGAGCCACTCTTTTGTTGCCTTTGCTGTATGTTTTCCGTCATTGTCAAGCTAGAACACCCATCCACAACCTATTTTCAGTTTCCTGGCAGAAGGAGGGAGGTTGTCACTCAGGATTTTACGATACATGGCCCCATCCATTTTCCAGTTGATGCTGTGAAGTTGTCCTGTGCCCTTAGCAGAAAAACACCCACAAAGCAAAATGTTTCAACTTCCATGCTTGAAGGTGGGGACGGGGTTGTGTTGTTCATAGGCAGCATTTTTCTTCCTCCAAACACAGTGAGTGGAGTTAATGCCAAAGAGCTCAATTTTGGTCTCATCTGACCAGAGCACTTTCTCCCAGTCACTCTATGAATAATTCAGGTGTTCATTGACGAACTTCAACTTGAGCAGGGGGACACTGCAAGCTCTGCAGGATTTTAATCCATTGCAGTGTGATGTGTTTGCAATGGTTTTCTTGATGACTGTGGTCCAAACTGCTTTGAAGTCATTGACTAACTCCTCCCTAGGATAATTCCTCATCTTTCTTAGAATCATTGATACCCCAAAAGGTGAGATCTTCCGTGGAGCCCCAGACCGAGGTTGATTGATGGTCATTTTGTGCTCCATCCATCTTCGAACAGTTGCACCAACAGTTGTCACCTTCTCTCCCAGCATCTTACTAATGGTTTTGTAACCCAGTCCAGCCTTGTGAAGGTCAACAATTTTGCTTGGACAGCTCTTTGCTCTTTCCCTTGTTGGAGAGTTTGAAGTTGGCTTGATTGAAGGATTCTGTTGAAAAGTGTCTTTGATACTTTTATCTTTTATATTTATGGAGTCCTGCAATCTGAAAGAATAATACTCTAATGACTCTGCAGCTGTCGGTTGGATCAGAGATGAACAAGAGACTGAGTACAGAGAACTTGTGGACTGTTTTGTGGCGTGATGTGGGAAAAATCATCTCATCTTGAATGTGAACAAGACAAACGAGATGATTGTGGATTTTAGGAAGAGCAGCAACAAGCCAAAACCCATTTCCATCATGGGAGAAGAAGTGGAGGTGGTGGAGGAGTATAAATACCTGGGTGTTCACATGGACAACAGACTGAACTGGAGACACAACTGTGATGCTATTTCTGTTTCTGTTGAATATTTTAGCTCCACAGGTGTTCTTTTCTCATTCAATTTTTTTATTTTATTTCCTATATTAATCCCTCGTGGAGGAATTCAGCTCTGCATTTGACCCATCCTGACCGTAAGGTGAGGAGCAGTGGGCAGCCCATCTTGAACAGTGCCAGGGGGGCAGTTGCAGGGTTCAATATCTTTCCCAAGGATACTTCGACACGTAGCCCCTTGCCGGGACACGGGATCAAGCTCCAGTCTCCCGATTGGAGGGTGACCTCCTTCCCGACAGACTACGGCCGCCCCGAGGCAGCGGCGGGTTCAGTATCTTGACCCAGGGATACTTCGACATAGCTTGCCAGCACCGGGGATCAAACCCACTGTCTTTCGAACGAAGGGCGATCGCCCTTACGCTAGACTACGCCGCCCGCCTTACCTTCATAGTGGGTGTAAAAATAGGTCAACAACTTCTCTTTCAGTTTTTATCTCATAAACTACGCAGGTGGCGATAAAACCTGAGTTCGAACGGCCTGCACTTGTTTCATCACAGCTCCTTTGCTCGTTAGTATTCATCCACTCCGCTCCGGCGGTTTAAACCATGCTGCTGGCTAAAAGCTGTAGCATGAGACGTAACAAACAGGAAGAGACAACGTCTGCACTTGCCATGCGTAGCGGGGCTAGAAACAGTATGCCTTGCTCTCATAGGCTAATTTGTTAGCCAATCTGAGTCCTGCACGTTCGAATAATGAATATTAATGAGTTACAGCCTGAAGTTTGACAAATCTTGACGCAGATAGATTGAAAGGTCTGTTAATCAGTGTTTCCTAATGTTTTTTATAAATAAAATATTTCATATTACAGGTTAAAACTTCAGAAATAACCACAAACTCATAAAATTTGTGTGAAATGGTTGCTTTAATTTCCCTTCGGGAATTGATTTTGGGTTGTTTGATACAGGTGACTAGTTAAGACTGATGTCTTCAATGAGGGTGACAAATTTAGTAGGAGTATCTAACCCCTTTGTGAGAGCCAGAACTCTTAATGGTTGGCAGGGGCTCAAATACTTACTTCACGCAATGAAATGCACATCAGTTTCTATCTTTTATTTTAATTTTTTTTAATCAATTTTCCTTTCGATGTTCTGTCTGTCACTGTCAAAGTAAACCTACCATTAAAATGATACTGTTCTGTCATTGGACAAAGTTACAAAATCAGCGAGGGGTCACCTAATTATTTCCACCACTATATGAACTTAAATAGTGCTTGAATAGCTCTACACATAGTGGCACCTTATTGGAGTAGCTCTGTGACATTGGTAGCAATTTTTTCTCTTTGAGTATTTCTTGCAAGTTCTTTCTTCTGGAAATATTACTTTTTGAAATACTTTTTAATTCTGATTTGGGTGCTGTTCAGATTGAGGAATTTTTGCTTTATTTGTCACTTTTTGCCACTTGTTATGATGCATAACCCTGGCAATGAGAGACTTGTTTACAGGATAGAGCAGCTAATTGATCAGCAGCACAGGAGCACCACAGGGGACTGTACTCTCACTATTCTTTTTTGCTCTGTACACCTCAAACTTTCCGTACGAGTCAGAGTCATGTCATCTGCAGAAATACTATGTACTCGGTCTCTTGTCCATCTCTGATCGTACCAACAACTGCAGAGTCATCAGAGAACTGTTAAACCGCTTTGTAGACTGGTGTGGAAACAATCATCTTGAATGTGACAAAGACAAAGACAAAAGAAATGATTGTGGATTTTAGGAAGAGCAGCAACATGCCAAAACCCATTTCCATCATGGGTGAAAAAGTGGAGGTGGTGGAAGAGTATAAATACCTGGGTGTTCACATGGACAACAGACTGGAGACAACTGTGATGCTGGTTTTAGGAAGGGACAGAGCAGACTGTGCTTCCTCAGGAAGCTTAGATCCTTCAACGTTTGCAGCAAGATGTTGAATATATTTTCTAAATCTGTTGTGGAGAGTGTGAACATATCTGCAGTCACCTGTTAGGGGAGCAGCATCACAGCAAGTGACATGAAGAGGCTGAACACATTGATGAGGGCTGGTTCTGTTCTTGGGACTGATCTTGAGTTGATTGTCCAAAGAAGGATGGTTCAGAAAATGAAAATCATCATGGAAAACCCTCATCATCTTCTTCAACACAGTAACTCGACAAGTCAAATGCTTCTTCAGATCTCCTGCAGCACAGACCACTATGGGAGACCCTTCTTGCCAACAGCTATAACCCTCTACAATGGCTCAGTGAAGAAGAAATGAACTATAGCAACATTTAATTTCCCTTCGGGGATTAATAAAACAGTTATTAATTTGAACTAGATTTGAAAACAGAAGTAATCTCAAAGCATTCTGTTATTTGCATGTGGATGTACCAGAAGTACGGACATTTCATGCATTTAAAGAAAGTTTTGTCATCAACTACCCCACAAAAACGCTCATTCCCCAATATTTTACCAACTGGAAAATGCTGTTATCTGAGCAGTTAAGAGAGACATTTCTGCCCTGACATGCTACTGAGACAACTAGACAGAATCTAGCAACAGAAACTAGTACTCTACAGAACCATCTTTTTGAATCCCACAGAAAAAGTCAGAGAAGGTTAAACAAAAACAGACAAGTTTGAGAAATCCTTGTGAAACAAGCAGAAAAAGTACATTACTTACATTGCATGTCAGGAGACGAGTACAGACTTTCTTCCTATCAGGGTCAAGAACGCCACAGTGTTTGTCCAAGTCACACTCCCTCTCTACAGACACAGACAACATCTCAGCCAAAAAAAAAAAATCATAAAATAAAAATATCTCCTTGCTAACAGTGCTATGCAAATTCCTCTAAATATTCTTTTTAACAGAAAAAAATAAGATAAAATCTTCACATTAAAAATTCTACACATTGGAATTGTGAGAACCTGAGGTTTTAACCCTGGCTTTGTAAGGGCCTTACTAAGTTTGTTTTAGTCCCCACATCAAAAACCATCTAGAACACTTTGTTGCTTCTTCAATCCTACACTGGTTACACAACAGCTTCAGAGAATCTGCAACTACACAGGACAGAGTGTTTTAAATACACAAACAAGCAAAGACTCAATGTAACAATGATATTTCAGTGAAAACTTCTATTCTAATCCTATATACACTCACCTAAAGGATTATTAGAAACACCTGTTCAATTTCTCCGTAATGCAATTATCTAATCAACCAATCCCATGGCAGTTGCTTGAATGCATATAGGGGTGTGGTCCTAGTCAAGACAATCCCCTGGACTCCAAACTGAATGCCAGAATGGGAAAGAAAGGTGATTTAAGTAATTTTGAACGTGGCATGGTTGTTGGTGCCAGACAGGCCTCTGAGTATTTCACAATCTGCCCAGTTACTGGGATTTTCACGTACAACCATTTCTAGGGTTTACAAAGAATGGTGAGAAAAGGGAAAAACATCCAGTATGCGGCAGTCCTGTGGGCGAAAATGCCTTGTTGATGCTAGACGTCAGAGGAGAATAGGCCAACTGATTCGAGCTGATAGAAGAGCAATTCGACTGAAAGAACCACTCATTACAACCGAGGAACACAGCAAAGCATTTGTGAAGCCACAACATGCACAACCTTGAGGTGGATAGGCTACAACAGCAGAAGACCCCACTGGGTACCACTCATCTCCAATACAAATAGGAAAGAGAGGCTACAATTTGCATGAGCTCACCAAAATTGAACAGTTGAAGACTGGAAAAATGTTGCCTGGTCTGATGAGTCTCGATTTCTGTTGAGACATTCAAATGGTAGAATCAGAATTTGGCGTAAAAAACAGAATGAGAACATGGATCCATCATGCCTTATTACCACTGTGCAGGCTGGTGGTGGTGTCATGGTGTGGGGGATGTTTTTTTGGCACACTTTAGGCTCCTTAGTGCCAATTGGGCATCGTTTAAATGCCACGGGCTACCTGAGCATTGTTTCTGACCATGTCCATCCCTTCATGACCACCATGTACCCATCTTCTGATGGCTCCTTCCAGCAGGATAATGCACCATGTCATAAAGCTCGAATCATTTCAAATTGGTTTCTTGAGCATGACAGTGAGTTCACTGTACTACAATGGTCCCCACAGTCACCAGATCTCAACCCGATAGAGCATCTTTGGGATGTGGTTGAACAGGAGCTTCGTGCATCCCACAAATCTCTATCAACTGTAAGATGCTATCCTATCCTATCCTTCCCATCTTGTTGAATCAATGCCACGTAGAATTAAGCCAGTTCCGAAGGCGAAAGGGGGTCAAACATCGTATTAGTATGGTGTTCCTAATAATCCTTTAGGTGAGTGTACAATCATATTTTTTTCATACATCACCACAGCAAAGTTTATGTTTTTGATATAATGGAATTTAGTGAGCAAAACATATTCCTCAACCTTATGACATAAGAGTTTTATGTTATTTTACTTTTATTTTTAAAGGATTCCAGCAATAATCTACAAGCTATTAAACTGTTAAAGAATCTGCAGGTAAAGATAACAACTATTAGTGCACCTCTTTTATCAGTGTACTCACTGGAGGCCACTTTGTTGTAGGGTCTGGGAATCCGGTGGCCCATCAGCGCAGAGGGCTGAGCAGAGTCCTTCCTCTGAGTGGGCTGCCGGTCACTGGGTGATGGTCTGCAAGTGGGAGTGGCTCCATGTGGCCATGAGGGATCACAAAGTGACGGAGGTGGAGACATGACAGAAGGCTCCAGAGGTGGCGGTTGCTTAAAAATCACTGACTCTGATTTGGATGACTTTTCCACTGGAGAGTATCTGGGGGAAAAGACCACTAAGAAATTAGTTTTGTGATACTACATACAAAGTGACAAACTTAGAGAAACGTTTCGAAGACAAAGAATTGGGGTGTCCAGCCCCTCTCCAGGAGTTGGGTTCCAACTCTTGGAAAGGCCCAGGGGGTGAGGTGTCAGGAGGGTGTGGGAATACAGTGATCCCTCACTTATCATGGTTAATTGGTTCCAGATCCCCTCGCAATAGGTGAAAATCCACAAAGTAGGGATACACCAAAAAACACAGAGACAACCCAGTCAATTTTGAAAAGCTATTCTTCAAAAAAAATTGTGTGATTGACAAATGGAATGATATTTATGTATCTAGAGATGAAAATAAACACAACACACACAGACAGCGCAACGGAGAGGGATGACTATGTTGAGCGGGGTGAGGTTGGGTGTCTAAACAAAAATGGGGAAAGACTCTTTCGCGGAAAGATAGGGAGAGGAGTTGTCAATTCAAAATGAGCGATGTAGCAGCAGTAATTAAAACAAGCTCTCTTCCATTTTTAATGATGTTATTTACTTATCCATGGTGAAAAAATACCTCTAAATAAACAGACGAGACAAAGCACTTGTGGACCGGCATGGGGAAAGACGCATCTGTTAACAGCTCTATTAAAGCTGATCGCGCCACTCCGCGTCGCAGCGCTTCCGCGTCGCAGCGCTTCCGCGTCGCAGCGCTTCCGCGTGCAGTTATGACTATAGCATTGTGTTGGTTGACTGATGACGGTAATAAAGGACTTGTGCAGTGCGATGAATGTGACAATGTGACTGCACAGGTACTTATAAGAGCTTTACAGCTCTTCGGGAGGCGCCTCGTCTTCTGATAAAGGTGCAGGGTCATTAACAGACCACCGAGGAAGTGTGGAGAGGTAAACGAACAGCCGAATGCGTGGTATTTTAGATTTTTAATTTTTGGATGAATATTTTTGAAAAATCTGGGAAGTGGTGAATCCGTGAAAGTCGAACCGCAAAGTAGTGAGGAATCACTGTGATTACATTTAGTGTGTGATGTCACACTGATTTTGCTCATTAGTATCATTAGCTGGCACATATGCATTTATTTTTGTAGTGACTCTCAGAATTTATAGTTACTTCGACGGCAGGGTCTGGGGAGGGGGCTTTGCATGGTTTCTTCATGCGTTTGACTGATGAAGGTTCTGTTTCATGCTATTTTACAGCTTTTTAATGCCTGGGATAGGCACACATATAATAAAATCTTACCTTTGGTTTTATATAGTATTTGTTTGTCCTGAAATATAACTAACGCTCTGTTTACCTAAAATCCTGTATCCCCCGCCCCCTCATGAGTGCTGCACCTTAAGTTGCTTGAATAAAATGGTGAATAAATTCCTTTTAACTCTCCCAGCGAAATGCACATTTTTGCTGAGACATATTTAGAAAGTAAAATACTACAAAACGGTGGTGCAAAGTGCCAGGACTGCACCAGACTCATTATGATTAGGGCCGAACCGATCATGATTTTGGGGGCCGATCACTGATCACCAAAAGCAGTATCTGCCGATACCGATATAACCGATACCGATCAAAGTGTAAAATCCATAAATTCTTCAATATTGCTGTCTCATGTATAAACATTGACATTGTATTATTAGTATAAAAAGTAGGAGATGAGAAGGTATTGTGAATTGACCACTGTTTTATTGCAAGCTGAGGCAATGTGCAATTTTTCAAACTCTAGAGACTCTCCTACAGACTCAGCCAGGGGCGGACTGGGACAATAATTCAGGCAGGGAATTTTGATATCATCCCAGGCCACCACAACCCAAATATTGCAAAATGCCAAGAATTTTATTCAACTAAACCTGAAACTAATACTACAATGCTAGATAATTACATGATGAAAGAGACCCTCAAAATAATTTTAAGCCTATTTTCCCACAATATAAGCTGTAGTAGTGTGAGTGACGCAAATGGTAGTCTGAGTCCAGACCTCTATGGCGGTTCACGATTTCAATTTCCCCCTGCTCTCGCGGTAAGACGTACCGTGTCACTTCCTGTTTGTCTTGACTGCACTGTTTGTTGATGCTCCGTCTGTTCTACTGGCCTTTTTTTTTTAACTTTCACTGATTTATTGTCATTTTTTGACTTAGTTCATAAGCACTACTCTTTCAGTTGTTCTGCACTCCTGCCTTAAGGGAATCTTTGGTTTTTAACTTCTCTGTAGCTTTCATTTTTATAGTACTGTTCGCTAGCTAGCCCTGTTTAGCATGGCTTCTCTTTCACCCACTCCTGCATTGACCTGTTCTGTGTATCAGATGTTTAGTTATTCGTCTGCCTCCTTTACTGATTATGGTACGTGTAACAAATGTAGTTTATTTGTAGCTTTGGAGGCCAGGCTGTCTGATTTGGAATTGTGGCTCTGTGCTTTTGAGACTCCAGTAGTTTGTCAGGTTCCTTTAGTGAGCACAGTGCTACTGAGACTGAGAGTAGCTTCCCTTAGCCGTCCTCCGGCTAATCCCAGGCAGCCGGGAGCCCAGGGCGGCTGGGTGATGGAAGCATAGTCCTGAGCAGCCCCCGATTCAATATCGCCCCTTCCAAGTTTCAAACCGTTTTTCCCCACCCAGCGACACAGCCGCTGAGAAACAGACTCTGGTTATTGGCAGCTCCATAGTCCAAAACGTGGCATTAGAGACACCAGCGACCATAGTTAAATGCCTTCCAGGGGCCAGAGCGGGCAACCTAGATGGCTACCTGAAACTGCGGGCTAAGGATAAGCGTAAATACAGTTTGTTATTCACGTTGGCAGTAATGACACCCGGTTACGCCAATCGGAGGTCACTCAAGTTAATGTTGTTTGTTGTGTAACTTTGCATAAACAATGTCGGACTCCGTAATCTTCTAATCTGACCAACGATGACATGTTTAGTCATATGTCTTCGTTTTGTCGCTGGTTGTCTAGGTGGTGTCCCGATAACAATGTGGGCTTCATTAATAATTGGCAGACATTTTGGGGAAAACCTGGACTGATCCGGAGGGACGGCATCCATCCTAGTTTGGATGGTGCAGCTCTCCTTTCTAGTAATATGGCTAAATTTATTACTCCTCTAAAACAGTGACAACCCAGGGTCCAGTCTAGGAAGCAGAGTTGTAATCTTAAACTGGATTCATACTAACGCAGCTCCGACGTGTCAGAGGAACGCACCGCCATGATAAGACGTTGTACGGGCTCTGCAACTGCCTTGGATGGTCGGTTGAAGTCACACTCTCTTTTCTAACTTTCCAATGGCTACGTGGGATGACGCATGTCTGTGATTGGTCAGCCAAACAACCCAACATCCTTTCCGGCACGCCGTAATATCCCTTTAAAATTGCAAACGGCTTGAGTGTTGCCAGTCTTGAAGACATGGAGCAGATCGAGGAATGTCTTGCAGAAGAAGTGAGGAAGTATGATCATTTGTACAACTCCTCTCTGAAAGAGTAAAGGGATGCACAACTCAGCTTCAACTACTGGAAGGAGATGGCTGAAACCTTGGAGTTGGAGGTTGGGGAGTGCACAAAGCGATGGAGGAAAATGAGGGACATATTTGGTCATATTAAAAAAAGTCTGAAGCCTGGCAGACAATTTCTTTAAAACACAGACAGAAAAGTAAGGAACGCGCCTCCTGCTGTCCTGGCAGAGAATTTCTTTGCAACAGGGTTGGGATAGTATGAACAGAAACTGGCTCCGTCAGTACGCCGCTGTGTGGGAGCACATTTGCCTTTGCATAAGCATGAATACAGCTTTACACATTTATGACCCTCAGTTTTTTTCACCCAAATTGGAAATCAGAGGAACCTATTTTATTTGTTGTTGTATATCGTCCAGCAGATCCTTATTCTGAGTTCTTTTCAAAATTTTCAGTCTTTTTATCAGAAGTGTTATTGAAATCTGATAAAGTCATTATGGTCCGTGTACGTCGGGGCCATTGAATTTTCGTTTCAAAATTAAATTGCAGAAAAACACAAAACCACTTATATTTTGTCATCTGTTACAAATTGGTTCACAAAAACATAGAAAACGCCCCATATTCTGTTTTTCATCTCTAAATAAGAAAAAACAAATAAAACGGGAAATGACTTTCTCACTGATTTTACCTAAATTGCTCTAAGATGGATATTAGAAAACACAAAACGACATTCCTCGTGCGTCTTTTCTGTACAGAGGTTTCATGGCGCGTAATCGCAGCGTAAACAAACTGGAAGTTGCTATTGGAGATCCTTGGAGGTAAACAAAGTGCACGAACTCAAGAAGATTCCAAATGTTGAACGAAAGGAAATGGTGAATTATTGCCATGTTTTTTGGCTGTACCAATAAGTCAGACCGTGAAAACATTTGCAGTTGACTGCCAAAATCAGAGGAAAAGAAGCGTGTGTGGTTAATGAAGCTAAATCAGGATCTACCAGGCAAAAATCTGGACATCTGAATTTTTTCGGCCAATTCTTCAAGTGAGTGAATTTTTAGCTGTGTCTCTTAAAGTGTAACTGCACCCAAAAACAACTTTTTTTTCGCTTATCAACTGTATAAATGGGGTTTACCAATCCAATCTTTCAGTTTCAGGGCATTTTTTGACATTTTCTTGTAAATTTGTGCAATTCAACACTTTTAGGTCAAAAAACATCTTAGTGCTTCCCTCTTAGGGTTGAACGATGGCTACTGCATGTGAATTTTGTGATTGGTCGAAACAGAACATGAGGTACATTTTTTCCCCATGTCTACGTCACTGGCACAGCCTCACATACACGCTCCATCACGGGTTTGCATATAAAACCATCTCTCAAGCAGATGCACTCTGACTCGCCCCGTGAGAAGTTTGGTTCAAACTGTTAGCATAATTAGCCAATGTTAGCATTACAACTCTCAGAGACTGGACCCACCCTGTCTCCCTCTGCCTCAACAACAGCCCAGCCGCGGTGGCTTCTGTCCAGGGTGTGTCCCCCGCCTCTCACCCAAAATTGCTATACACTCACCGGCCACTTTATTAGGTACACCTGTCCAACTGCTCGTTAACACTTAATTTCTAATCAGCCAATCACATGGCGGCAACTCAGTGCATTTAGGCATGTACACAAGGTCAGGACAATCTCCTGCAGTTCAAACCGAGCATCAGTATGGGGAAGAAAGGTGATTTGAGTGACTTTGAACGTGGCATGGCTGTTGGTGCCAGAATGGCTGGTCTGAGTATTTCAGAAACTGCTGATTTACTGGGATTTTCACGCACAACCATCTCTAGGGTTTACAGAGAATGGTCCGAAAAAGAAAAAATATCCAGTGAGCGGCAGTTCTGTGGGCGGAAATGCCTTGTTGATGCCAGAGGTCAGAGGAGAATGGCCAGACTGGTTCGAGCTGATAGAAAGGCAACAGTGACTCAAATAACCACTCGTTACAACCAAGGTAGGCAGAAGAGCATCTCTGAACGCACAGTACGTCAAACTTTGAGGCAGATGGGCTACAGCAGCAGAAGACCACGCCGGGTGCCACTCCTTTCAGCTAAGAACAGGAAACTGAGGCTACAATTTGCACAAGCTCATCGAAATTGGACAATAGAAGATTGGAAAAACGTTGCCTGGTCTGATGAGTCTCGATTTCTGCTGCGACATTCGGATGGTAGGGTCAGAATTTGGCGTCAACAACATGAAAGCATGGATCCATCCTGCCTTGTATCAACGGTTCAGGCTGGTGGTGGTGGTGTAATGGTGTGGGGAATATTTTCTTGGCACTCTTTGGGCCCCTTGGTACCAATTGAGCATCGTTACAACGCCACAGCCTACCTGAGTATTGTTGCTGACCATGTCCATCCCTTTATGACCACAATGTACCAAACTTCTGATGGCTACTTTCAGCAGGATAATGCGCCATGTCATAAAGCTGGAATCATCTCGGACTGGTTTCTTGAACATGACAATGAGTTCACTGTACTCAAATGGCCTCCACAGTAAACCAGATCTCAATCCAATAGAGCATCTTTGGGATGTGGTGGAACGGGAGATTCGCATCATGGATGTGCAGCCGACAAATCTGCGCCAACTGTGTGATGCCATCAGGTCAATATGGACCAAACTCTCTGAGGAATGCTTCCAGCACCTTGTTGAATCTATGCCACGAAGATTTGAGGCAGTTCTGAAGGCAAAAGGGGGTCCAACCCGTTACTAGCATGGTGTACCTAATAAAGTGGGCGGTGAGTGTATATGTGTGTGTGTGTGTATAACCTCTCTCCACAACATGGAAGCTCGTGTCAGGCATCATCGCTACCAAGATAAGCAAGCACATGGATCAATACATGAGCAAAGCACAGAAGGGCATTGGTAGAGATACCAGAGGTGCTAAACAGAACAGTTGCCCAAGACTGCAAATCCTGGAAGACCAACCTGTGCACTGCCTGGATTGACTACAAGAAAGCCTACGACTCGATGCCACACACTAGTCAGAGCTAGTCAGAGTTGATGGGAAGATGGATGGAGCCAAATACAGGGCAATCTTGGAAGAAAACCTCTTGGAGTCTGCAAAAGACTTGAGACTGGGGCGGAGTAAAAGTTTCTAAGGATATTCTCATGGCCTCAAGACAGTGGACTTGTGTCTGTACTTGTCCTGTTATGGCGCTTTTCCACCGACAGAACATGGTGCGGCTCGGTTCACTTTAGCCCCCTGCGGACCCTTTTCCACCGCCTTTCTCGGGTCTTAACAGCATAATTCTGCGCCAACCCGGCCTCTCTTTTAAGACCACCTCCTCGGTGGTCCGAAGCGGCCCCACACACCCACCTGTCTACTGATTGGTCCAGTAAACTGCTACCAGTAACACGACTACTACGTAGTGGTAGCCCCTGATTGGCCCAGGTGTGTGAGGTGTTCAAGTGGTGTGATATAGAAGCGCTCCCGCAAAAGGCTTTAAAAAAACTCCCAGCAACCATAGAAATATTTTATTTTAAAATACAATTGACTTTGGACAATGGCGACTTCCTCCACAAGAACCAAAAATCAAACCAACCAAAATCAACCACAGACAGAGTGCAAAGTACAAAAACACACGTATATCTGCCATTGTTGTTGTTTTTTCACGCGACGTCGCGGACAAAGACTTTTGCGCGCCACTTTTCATAGCCAGATGGGCACGCCCCTATCCCCACTTACGTCGGCTTTATGTTTCCACCACCTCAAGCGAGGTAATCTGCGCTATACTGTACCGCTCTCAAGCGCGCCGTGCTGATCTGTTGGTGGAAAAGGGGCATTAGATCTCAGTGCTGCATTTGATACTATAGATAATAAGATCCTATTGAAGAGGCTTGAATATGATATTGGAATTCAGGGAACTGCATTAAACTGGTTTGAATCATATTTAACTGAAAGATCTCAGTTTGTTTATGTAAATAATGAATCTTGCTTTTAAACTCAGACAAGACAGAGGTTGTGACTTTTGGGCCTGAGAATCGTAGGAACACGCTGTGTAGCCAGTTATCTACATTGGATAGTATTAATCTGGCCTCCAACAAGAAGGTAAATAACCTGGGTGTTATCTTTGACCAGGCCATGTCCTTTAGTTCTCATATAAAACATGTTACCAGGACGGCCTACTTCCACCTGTGTAACGTTGCTAAAATTAAGAGCATTCTGAATCAAAGTGATGCAGAAACATTAGTTCATGCATTTATTACTTCTATTGTAATTCTTTATTATCAGGATGTTCTAATAATGCTGTGAAAGGCATCCAGCTGATCCAGAATGCTGCTGCCAGAGATCTGATGAGAGTTAGAAGGAGAGATCATATTTCTCCTGTTTTAGCATCACTTCACTGAATCCCTGTGAAATCCAGAAATAAGTTTAACATTTTACTTTTGACGTATAAGGCTTTGAACGGCCAAGCTCCATCTTATATTAAAGATCTTATTGTTCCATATGTTCCTAATAGAGCACTTCGCTCTCAGGCTGCAGGTCTGCGTAGTTTGAGAGACTAAAACTGAAAGAGAAGTTGATGTGCTAATTTAACACCCAGTATGAAGGTGACAACACCTGTTGAGCTAAAATATTCAACAGAAACCTCAGAAAAACTGTTTTTAATGGAAGAGCCTCTTTAAGCTTTAAGCTTGCATTCTCTGTCCATTCTGGTGCTCACATATTTTTTCCTGGTCTATTATACTCCAAAGAACAGTCTCAATAACTCACTGTGGATTTCAAATAATGTCAATAACATTTCTTTAGCAATATTTTTCAAAATAATTTTAAAATTTGCTGAGATCTCAAAAAGACGAAATTAGTAGAAAAAGTATAGTTTTTGTTTGTTTGTTAATTAGTACTTTGTAAAAAAAAAAAAAAAGTAGGGAATATGTTTAGTATGCATCGAACATTGCTTGAGAAACCCACTCAAACAAAAATTTACCATAATATTTTCAGAGTTTTTGGTAGAAGTTTTAAATGTCCTACGTTCTTGAATTTGCCATACATTTAGAACATTGCTTGAATGCACCAGGTATGCATGCAGCTTAGAGCAGACAAGCTTCTGTGATGAGAAAGAACAAGCCAGGTCTCTAATCTGCAGGGAATATCAGCAACAAAGTTTCACAGAAAGTAGCTAAGGGTGGTCAGAAATGTTGCCAGATTTGTTGCTAGGTGCTTTTTAGAAAAAAAAAAAGTCTTCAAGGAGGTGTGGAAAGTCGTTAGAAATAGATAAGTTGGAAACATTGGTTGGGTGCAGCGTCATGCGCTGATTCCAAAACAGTGCATGGCCACAACTTTTGTTGCATTTGTCTAGAGCAGGGGTTGGCAACCCGCGGCTCAGGAGCCGCATGCAGCTCTTTCATCCTTATGTTGCGGCTCTGCATGGCTTGGAAAAATAAATTATAAATGTCCGATTGAAGTGTATGTTATTTGTCTGAAAAACGTGTATCATGTCTTCTTATTAGGTCAAAGTTTTTAACTTCTTTCTTCAGACCTTGTGCAATTTCGGTGGTCAGCATTCGACTTCTTAAGAGACGTTTGACAGCACTTGACGTGTCAGCAGCGGTACGTGTTTGCAAGATGGATACTTTAAGTTCAGCTTTTTAATTCATTTCAAACAGACCTTCAACTCTGCGATTTTTCTTTTTCTTTGTAAGAGTTTAAAATGTGTTCATTTAATAAATAAAATAAAAATTTCTGAAAAATGAATACTGCATGGATTTCATAAGCATCACACTATTTTACAAGTGTAAAGATAGGCTAACATCATTTCAGATGTCAAAAAGTGTTTGCGGCTTCCAGTGTTGTCTTTTCTGTGGAAACCGGGTCAAAATGGCTCAGAGTGTTAAAGGTTGCCGACCCCTGGTCTAGAGTAACTGCAGTTAAGTCCTGACCATCGCATAGACCCAACAGACAGCACTAAAAGTATTTATTTATATCCCTATCGTGAGCCAGTGGCGGCAATAAATTAGCCCGTGGCAGCCGCCACTGAATGTTCTTCCTACTTGGTCCCACACTGTTCTTACCGTAATCCATCTTTGGAGCTCTTTGAGTGTGTGTTTTGGGGTGGGGTGGATGGTGAACACGGGGCTGCACGTGGCTGCTCAAGCCCATGTCCTAGAGCCTCCCATGATGATGCCGAGACAGCATTGGTCCCATGAGAGGAAGAGTAGCTGTAGTGGGGCCTTTGAGGCTGAGGTGCAGGTGTGGGCGAGTATATTCGACCATAGAGTTTGGCCAGGGGACGATGTCTCCGCTCACAGTGCTTTTCAAATGCCTGTGGCTTCACAACTTGGCCACAATGGCTACACACAACCAAATAGAAGTCATCATGGGCAGGGTAGAGACCAAAGATGGACATGTCTGTCATTTAGAGAGAAAAGACACACAAAGATTCATCATGGAAAATTGGTAGACCTTCATACTTAGCAGGGTAGAAATATCTTGTGTGTGCAAGTATTTGCCTCCCGGTTTTGTTTTAGCTTTTTGGTGTCACTTAAATGACACAAATTTTAATATCAGTAACCAAGTAAATACAAAATGCAGTTATTACATGGTTTCATTTATTCAAAGCAACAAACCTCTCCAAACCAATCTGCCCTGTGTGAAAAAGTAATTAATCCCCTAACTTGTTGTTCTTGGAAGCAACAGTTGAAATTGAGTGTTTTTCTCATGTCTGTAGAGGAATTTTGTCTGACTCTTTTTTACAGAACGTTTTAATTCAGACATATTAAAGGGTTTTCCAGCATAAATGGCCTATTTAAGGATTTACGGCAGCAATTCACTCAGATTTAAGCCCAGACTTAGACCAGAACACTCAAAAACCTTAATTTGTTTTTTTAAGCCTTTCAGACATGGACCTGCTAGTGTTCTTCAGATCACTGAACTTACAGCAGTGAAAGCTGTATTCTACAATGAAGTAACAAACTGAACCCCTGGGACTGAAATGCTGTAATAGTTAAAAACTTTCATGGGATTATGACATTTTATTGTAAGATTTTTGCAACTATGCTGACACATTTTACCTTCATTTTCATCTTCTAAGTTCCTTAAGGGGCTCATTATGGGGCTCTAACTATGGGCAGGAAGGATGGCAATTAAGTACTGTCTTGATGGGATAAAATAACTGATAATACAGTGGCTGTATAAATCATATACATACAATGGGCTAATGTGAGGTAAGAGACTTACCCTCTTTACAAAGTGACATGGCTTCTGCAGCATTTTTGCTAGTCTTCCTGCAGTCCTCTGCTTCAGGTCCTGAAATGTCACATAACACATGTTCAAGAAGTCTCCGGCTTCCAAAAAGCAGTGGAACAGTTCTTACACTTTGGGCTAGCTTGTAGAAAAACTGCTTTTCCCTAAAGTGCAACTCACCCCAAAATCTTTTTTTTTTTTGGTGATAAACTGTATAAATGAGTGTGTAATAGTGCTGTCTACATTTCTGGGTACTATTTTTAGTATTTTAGCACAATTGAATCAAACTCTGCTGCTGGGGACTATAAAAGCAGCTCTGTCTCGGCCATATCTCAGTAGCAAGATGGAGTTTTAATAGCAAGTGGCAGAGTTAATTTTAGTGCGATATTTGTGATTGTGTGATTTTTATTTATTTTTTTTAATTACTGAATGATTTTCTCTTCATGCTGGTATACTTTGACTTGTACTTTGGGCACCTCTCTGCAACACACTTTTTTTTGCCAACAAGGTACAGTGGCCGCAGGCAGAGTCACACAATATTACTCGAGTTAAATTAAACGTAGCTTTAGATCTGACAAACAATGAACCACTAAGAGACAGCCCCCCACTCTATGCCGCTAAACCGCTACAGGGATATTATAGGCTAGAAATTATACAGATCAGGGCTACTACTACTACTACTACTACTGTCATTTAGCAGACGCTTTTATCCAAAGCGACTTACATTGAGAGAACATACAAGCAAGAATTCAAAGAGAAGGAAAAAAAAATATAAGGAGGCGGACTGTTTGGAGTCCAGTTTAATTCCGACGCTGATACATCAAGTGTATCAAAATTTTTTTTATTTTTTTTTTTTAGTGAGAGATAAATTCTCAAATCGCTATCATAAATCATAAATTGATCCTACATTAAGACTGAAAGTGTTCTTTAAAGAGGTGAGTCTTAAGTCTGCTCTTAAAAGTAGCTGCCATCTCTGAGGATCGGACCGAGTTTGGTAGGTCATTCCACCATCGGGGGACAACAGAGGAGAAGAGTTTGGAACATGATCTCATGCCACGTTGTGGTGGAAGCGCTAGGCGTCTTTCAGCGGCTGAGCGTAGCTGACGCGTGGGAATGTAGGTTTGGATGAAGGAGTGAAGGTAAGTAGGAGCTGTGTGTGTTAGAGTCTGGTAAGCCAGAAGCAGAGCTTTGTATTTGATGCGTGCTGCAACTGGAAGCCAGTGCAGGGAAATGAGCAGCGGAGTGACATGAGCCCTCTTGGGCTGGTTGAAGACCAGACGTGCTGCTGCGTTCTGAATCATCTGCAGAGGTTTAACCGAGGACGCCGGAAGACCGGCCAGCAA
>SSNP01000190.1:788873-804426 GCA_006937955.1 Pachypanchax playfairii
TGTTTAACTGTTTATTTGTTTGTCTGTTTATTGGTCTGTCTTCCTTGTTGTTCAATAAATATTCACCTTAATTTTAATTGGCCGATTCAGTGAGTTTTTATGTGTGATTTGAGTCACTATCTGGACGGACATGCGACTTCATATTATGAGACTGAAATAAACTGATTAAATATTCTAATATTTAATTCCTTCGAAAGAAGGTGGTGCCCCGAATAACACGTATTGAAGAGGCAAACTTTCATAATACGTGTTCCCCTACATAAACATTGCTGCTTGACACACCTCCTCCGGTGCCCATGGGACAGCTGCCGGGTCAGCTGCAGGGTCATCAGCTAGGAACCACCATTCACCAGCGTTTCGCCCCTTTAAACCTAGAACGTCTCCTGGTGGCAGAGCAGTGACAGGGACGTCTCCCTGCCACCCCCTGCAGCTGACAGATTGTATCCCCGGCAGCTGCTGTTGGGGTTAGGTGTTCTTTCCCCAGCTCCTGTCTCTCCTCCTCAGCCAGAGCCAAAAGCTGCCTTTTTCAGCCTACTCCGACAGGTCTTTGACCGCTTTTCTCAGTTTCGCTCCTGTCACGCCAACATCTCTCAAGAGGCGTGTCATTGACGTCCCCACAAAGCCTCGACATCCGACCTCCACAGGATAGATGGTGGTCTTCCATCCAGCCTCCCGGCATTCAGCAGCCAGCTCAGAATACTTGGCTAAACTAGCCTATGAGAGCAAGGTATACTTTTTCCTGCCCTGCTGTGCATGGCAACAGACACATAGTCGCTTCTGGTTTGATATGCCTTATGCTACAGCTTTTAGCCAGCAGCATGGTAGGCGTGTTTTAAACTGCCAGAGTTGATGAATCCTAATGAGCAAAGGATCTGTGACGAAACAAATGCATGCTGTTTGAACTCAGGTTTTATCGCCACCTGCGTAGTTTGAGAGATAAAAACTGAAAGAAAAATCGTTGACCTGTTTTCACACCCACTGTGAAGGTAAGAACACCTGTGGAGCTAAAACATTCAACAGAAACCTCAGAAAAAACATTTTTAATAGAATGGCCTCTTTATGGATTTATCGATACTACTACTCTTAACAATATTCCTTATTAATACAATACTTTATCGGTATCCTTATTGAATACTTTTTTTAAGACTAAAGCAAAACGAGAAAAACATATGTAATAAACTATAATTATTTTATTTTTTTAACAATTGGAACATCAAAGCATGGAAAATAAATAACTATAAAATTAAAAGCACAAAATTAAAAACTTAGGTGGAATATGGATTTTAAACAGAATAACACAGCACAAAACCTTCACATTTTCATCCATGCTGTGTTAAAACATTTTTAATGGGTATGAAAAAACATGTTATGCTAATTTGTTATGCAATTTGTTATGCAGAGTTGTACTGGAACTCAGAGGTGTACATCGTGAAGAGAAATGGTGAGAGTACAGTTCCTTGTGGCGCTCCAGTGCTGCTGACCTCCATCCCAGACACACAACCCCCCAGTCTCACAAACTGTGGTCTGTTTGTGAGGTAGTCATAAATCCAGGAGGTTGTGGAGGAATCCACCTGGAATTTATGGAGCTTCTCACATAACAAAGCAGGCTGAATTGTGTTAAAAGCACTTGAGAAGTCAAAGAACATGACCCTCAAAGTGCTGCCTGATTGGTCCAAATGAGAGTGTGCTCTGTGAAGCAGGTAGATGATGGCATCTTCAACCCCAAGCCCATTACGGTATGCAAACTGTAATGGGTCCTGAAAGGTGCTGACCTGCTTGTTGAGGTGAGCCAGTAAGAGTCTCTCCAGGACTTTCATGATGTGAGATGTCAGGGCAACTGGTCTGTAGTCGTTTGGTTCAGCTGGTTGTGGTTTTTTTAGGTACTGGAACAAGGCAGGATGTTTTCCACAGCACAGGAACTGTTTTCTGTCTCAGACTGGTGTTGAAGAGGTGCTGGAGAACTGGACATAGTTGCATTGAGCAGGTCTTGAGAACTCTGGGACTGACACCATCTGGACCTGCAGCCTTGTTCTGGTTCAGTTTCTCCAATTGTTTCTTGACCTGGTTGCAGGTCACAGACAGAGTGGAGGTGGAGGCAGAGGAGGTCTTTGGGTGCTCTGAGGTGGAGGAAGAGGATGCTGTGTTATGGTCCATGACTGAGCTGCAGGGTGACGGAGTGGAGGTGTGACAGGAGAGCTGTGGGCTCATGGAGGGTGTGTGGTCTGTGGGGCTGGAGGCAGTGGGGGGACTGAACCTGTTGAAGAACATGTTCAGTTCATTAGCTCTGTCCAGACCTCCATCAGTCTGGTCCCCCTTTACCTTGAAGCCGGTGATCTTCTTCATTCCAGACCACACATCCCTCACGTTGTTCTGCTGGAGCTGACTCTCTAGCTTCTTCCTGTAGTCCTCCTTGCACTTCCTGGTTTGTGCTTTAAGTTGTTTTTGTGTTGTCTTTAATAACTCCCTGTCACCATCCCTGAAGGCTTTCTTTTTGATGTTCAGCAGCTTTCTCAGGCCTCTGGTGAACCAGGGTTTGTTATTGGAGAAGCACCTCACAGTTCTTGTTGGTACGATGCTGTCCACACACAGAAGTTTATATAATCTGTCACACACTCAGTCATGGTGTTGATGTTGTCTCCATGAGGTTCACAGAGGACATTCTAGTCCGTAGCCTCAAAACAACTTTTCAGAGCACCTTCAGCATCATTAGACCAGGTTTTTATGGTTTTTGTGATCACTGGTTGCTGCTGAATGATGGGCTTGTAGGTGGAGGTGAGAAGAACCAGATTATGGTCAGATCTTCCTAAAGGTGGCAGGGCAGAGGAGCTGTATGCATTTTTAATATTTACATAAAATAAGTCCAACGTCTTCTTTTCTCTGGTGGAGCAGCTGACAAACTGTTGGAATGTTGGTAAAGATGTAGAGAGGGAGACGTTGTTGAAGTCTCCAGAGATCGCCATAACTGAGTTTGGATGCTGTGTTTGTAGCCTTGCAACAACGGAGCTGATGACATCAAAGGCAGTTTCTGGAGCGGTCCCAGGTATTATATAAACCGCTACCAGAATAACACAGGTAAACTCTCTGGGTAAATGATATGGATGTCCCTCGTACAGATCTTTTCCTTCACTGTGACATGTCCAGGATGACACCAATGCTGGTTAACCAGCACTAAAATGCCGCCTCCCCTCAGTTTCCCGCTGAGTTGCTTACTGCGGTCTGCACGGACTGTCATAAAGCCATGTACAGACGCGTTACTGTCCGGGATGTGTTCATGCAGCCACGTCTCGGTGAAACACATAAAACTGCATTCTCTGTACTCTGTCTGGGACCTGGTTAGCACCTCGAGCTCGTCCGTTTTGTTAGCTAGCGATCTGACGTTACCCATCACAACAGTTGGAAGAAACGGTTTAAATCTCCACCACTTTTCTCTTTGCTTCACTCCTGCCCTGCGTCCTCTTCTCTTTCTCTTCAACTCCAGCAGGATTTGCTGTGTTATTTCACTGTTAATTTTGATTTGGGAGAGTTTTATCAGCTGGTCACACTGATAAACAAGTCTTCCGTTGCCATGGAGACTCATCATAACCAAATCTGGAAACAGCTAAAAAGAGCCAAAAATATCCAAAAAACTCTCCCGTGCAGCACAGCCCCCTAATCCTCTTTTAAAAAAAAACTAATTTGACAGCTTAAGTCTGTCAAAAGACGGCTGTAATTTTAAAAAATCACGATAGCAAAGACAGAGCTACTACAATTTGCTGCCACCTCGCGGCGCATTCTAGAACACACATTGTTGAAAAAGACAGATTTTTTTTTGTTAAATTTACCATTTTTATGAACCCCTTTTATATATATCCAATAATTACAAAACTATACTTTTTGATGATTTATTCATCCAATTCATTTTCCAGATCAATAACTTATCAGCAGAGCATTGCTTTTACAAAACCAATACCTCAGTGCATCACAGCAAGGTGAACTGCGAACTATAATCGTATGTTCTTCAAAATGAGCAGTCCTGCGCACAGGGAGATTGTCATCAGCCTCTATGCAGCCTGCTGGTACGAGAAGGCGCAGGGACCGTCTACAAATTGCAACACCGAAAAAATGTAACAGAAATATTTGGTTGCTTCATCTAGGACAGGAGTAGCGTCAATAAAATTGTTCACGTTTTTCATTCTAGATTTCTTGGATTAGAAATACAGTAGATGTTTTCATTTTTTAACAGCCTTAATAACAACCTTTAATAAAATCAATTTTTAAGGTATATGGTTGTAAAAAAGCCATTATGAATATTAGTTTGCTCTATCAGCTACATAAATTGATTTTGATTAAGGGCTATTTTCAATGTTTTATTATTAAAATGGGTCAAAAATACACCATTGCATGTTGTAGTGCCACACAAGACAGTACACATAACCATCTTCCCCTGATCTTACTACAGCTAATATTTTAGGAAAATAGGCTTTAATTTTAGGGTCTTTTTCATCATGTAATAATGGAATTGTAGCATTAGTCTCAGGTTTACGTGAACGATGGTGGGACCTATTTTATTTAATCTACTACTAAACTGGTAAATGTGTAGGCTGCACATTTACCAGTTTAGTAGTAGATTAAATTTCAGTTTATGTGATTTGAGTAGGTTATTACAGTAGAACAAAAATATTTATTTCATAGAGGAAAGAAACAGAAAAAGCTGTCTGGATGCATGTGCAGTTTTTGTTTTATTATTTTCCACTCTTATGGTGCGTTCACACCGACCCAACCATCAACTTCATAAGCAGCAAGATTACATGTAAAGTCTATGGTGGACGGGCGTCAGACAGACGTCAATGGCTCTGCGTCGCTTTGTGAGCGTTATGAGTGGCAACTTTTCAAGCTTTTCTAGCGTTTCAGGTGTTGACGCTTGAAACGCTTGAAAAGCTCAAAACGCAGGAAGTTCAGCTAGCTGAACTTTTGACATTCATAACGCTATTGAAGCGGCATGTCAACCAATCAGAGCGTCTCATCGTAGTGACGTACCTGAATGAAGCAGGAAGTATTCAAACAGGGTGCAGGACAGACGGGAGTAGAGCTGGAAGCAAAACCTCATCCATACAGTGGGGCAAAAAAGTATTTAGTCAGCCACCAATTGTGTAAGTTCTCCCACTTAAAAAGATCAGAGAGGCCTGTAATTTTCATCATAGGTATACCTCAACTATGAGAGACAAAATGAGGAAAAAAAATCCAGAAAATCACATTGTCTGATTTTTAAAGAATTTATTTGCAAATTATGGTGGAAAATAAGTATTTGGTCACCTACAAACAAGTAAGATTTCTGGCTTTCACAGACCTGTAACTTCTTTAAGAGGCTCCTCGGTCCTCCACTCGTTACCTGTATTAATGGCACCTGTGTGAACTCGTTATCAGTATAAAAGACACCTGTCCACAACCTCAAACAGTCACGCTCCAAACTCCACTATGGCCAAGACCAAAGAGCTGTCAAAGGACACCAGAAACAAAATTGTAGACCTTCACCAGGCTGGGAAGACTGAATCTGCAATAGGTAAGCAGCTTGGTGTGAAGAAATCAACTGTGGGAGCAATTATTAGAAAATGGAAGACATACAAGACCACTGATAATCTCCCTCGATCTGGGGCTCCACGCAAGATCTCACCCCGTGGGGTCAAAATGATCACAAGAACGGTGAGCAAAAATCCCAGAACCACACGGAGGGACCTAGTGAATGACCTGCAGAGAGCTGGGACCAAAGTAAC
Source organism: Pachypanchax playfairii (assembly GCA_006937955.1). Taxonomy (NCBI): domain Eukaryota; kingdom Metazoa; phylum Chordata; class Actinopteri; order Cyprinodontiformes; family Aplocheilidae; genus Pachypanchax; species Pachypanchax playfairii. The sequence continues at coordinate 794,624 of SSNP01000190.1, forward strand.
AAAGGCTACCATCAGTAACACACTACGCCGCCAGGGACTCAAATCCTGCAGTGCCAGACGTGTCCCCCTGCTGAAGCCAGGACACGTCCAGGCCCGTCTGCGGTTTGCTAGAGAGCATTTGGATGATCCAGAAGAGGATTGGGAGAACATCATATGGTCAGATGAAACCAAAATAGAACTTTTTGGTAGAAACTCAACTTGTCGTGTTTGGAGGGGAAAGAATGCTGAGTTGGATCCAAAGAACACCATACCTACTGTAAAGCATGGGGGTGGAAACATCATGCTTTGGGGCTGTTTTTCTACAAGGGGACCAGGACGACTGATCCGTGTAAAGGAAAGAATGAATGGGGCCATGTATCGTAAGATTTTGAGTGAAAACCTCCTTCCATCAGCAAGGGCATTGAAAATGAGACGTGGCTGGGTCTTTCAGCATGACAATGATCCCAAACACACCGCCCGGGCAACGAAGGAGTGGCTTCGTAAGAAGCATTTCAAGGTCCTGGAGTGGCCTAGCCAGTCTCCAGATCTCAACCCCATCGAAAATCTCTGGAGGGAGTTGAAAGTCCGTGTTGCCCAGCGTCAGCCCCAAAACATCACTACTCTAGAGGAGATCTGCATGGAGGAATGGGCCAAAATACCAGCAACAGTGTGTGAAAACCTTGTGAAGACTTACAGAAAACGTTTGACCTCTGTCATTGCCAACAAAGGCTATATAACAAAGTATTGAGATTAACTTTTGTTATTGACTAAATACTTATTTTCCACCATAATTTGCAAATAAATTCTTTAAAAATCAGACAATGTGATTTTCTGGATTTTTTTTCCTCATTTTGTCTCTCATAGTTGAGGTATACCTATGATGAAAATTACAGGCCTCTCTGATCTTTTTAAGTGGGAGAACTTACACAATTGGTGGCTGACTAAATACTTTTTTGCCCCACTGTATGTAGCTCCTGGAGCAAATGGTTTAACTCCTCAAACTCAAAACACATCTGAAGAATGGGATGTATCCACAAACGGAGTAAATAAAGCCCAGCCACTCTCTATATATGATCCGCCAAAGCTCCGAACATCCGATAACAAAGGAAGCCCCGCCTTCGCGCTCTTTTTAACGGTCCAGCGTTACGAGCTTTAACACCTAAGCGCTATGACTGGCAGGCGTTATGAGCTTCAACTTTCAAACGTCAAACTTGGAACATTATGAGCATTGCTTGACGTTGACAAAGTGGCCGGTGTGAACGCACCATTACATCAACAGGCATACAACTGAACTCACTCTTGAGATTTGCAATAATTGTGTGGTGGTGGCCTGGGATGATATCAAAATTCCTGGCCTGAATTATTGTCTCAGTCCACCCCTGCACGATACCCTCGTAAAACACTGCTGTTGTGTTGTGATAGGTATGCATTTGGTCAATTTAATGTATCTAGGGGCGCCAAAAACTGACAGATTTTTTTGGGTTGGGGTGTGCCGCAGTGTGCCCCTAAATTTTTGGAAAATGCTCCCAGAAATTTCAGGTTAGGGGCTACAGTTCCCCTTAGAAAAAAAGGAGCTGTACAAGCACACACCATTTACCATAATGTGGACATTTTTGGTCACTGTGAGGAAACTGGAGTCCCAGGAGACTAACGCATGCAGAGAGAACATGGAAACTCCATGCAGAAAAGTCCTGGCCTTCTCCAAGATCTTCTCACTGCAAGACAAAAACACTACCAACTTTGCCACCTTGTAGAGCAACATGAGGAATATTCAAATTAATTTTTTGTTGTTTTATTTTTTCCCCCTGAGAGATTGTCAACTTATTGTGGCCAGGGGTTTTGTGTGCTTTAGTGATCCTAAGAGCTACACCAGCAGGAGCTTATGCCGCTTTCACACATGGGCCGAATGGTGTCGAGTTAGGGTCGGGTCGGGTCAGACTAGTTTAGTTCACACACTCACCTCTGGAATGCGGCCGTGGGCGTGAGCAATGCGCATGTGGGTCGGGGCATGGGCTGTTTCGTTTACCTTATCAATGACGGAGGGTGATGCAATTCTTAAGCGACACAAGACTAATAAACACACCGCACCGGCACATTATGCAGAAGACGAGGGTGGGAAAGCTAATCTTAAATCTGATGCTGCACCTGTCTGACCATTTAGTCTAAAAATAAAGTTTTGATGTTTCTGTCTTGTCCTATTCATTACTAAAACATTTAAACTAGTTACTACCAGAGCATGTTCATTCTGAAAACACGCTCGTAAATTCGTCTCCAAATAAAAACATGCTGCTGGGATTTTATTAACACAAATCCCATGTAGCCTCCACATATTTCTTTTAATAAGGTTGAATGGAGCTGTTATCTGCGCTTCCTTTAATTACGTTGAACAGGAAGCTTGACTGGATTCATAATAAAAGCATTCATATTTGCTTTAAATAAAAGTGACCAAATAACAAAAGATTCTTAAACAAGGTATCATTTACAAGTTGAGTGATATAACCAGTTATTAAAGAGAAGAAAAAGAAGATACAATTGTTGTAGTTCTTCAAAGTTTATTGCACACTTTTTATTTTATTTATTCACAAAAGGAAGCAGACAGCGTCTCAGCAGCACCCGGTCCCGTCTCCCTTCCTCTGCAGAGAAGCTCACTTCTCTGTGGAGCCACATCTCCTCCATCAAACCACCAACGTCGACCTCGGATACAGAGATAAAAAAGCGGTCGTCAGTCTCTTGGAAGTTGCAGGAGCCATAACACATAACACAGATGGCTAAGAGCTAGCCAACAGAGCTAGCTCATCTGCACACTGCGAGTTCACTACAGGAGTTTTTCGTGAGCTGCTTCAAAGTGTTTAAAGCACTTAAAATGAATCACAACTCACCCTTACAGCTGCCATGTCCTCTCCAAACACTCTCCTTTCCCCATAAAAAGCATCCATGTCCTGGAACCACTTCATTACTTGTGGTCGGCTCCACTCGACCGTTGCAGGTTCTTGGTCATTCTGTACTCACATTTGAGTTTTTTCAACTTGTCACGGCACTGCTTTTGTAATTGTCATGTTAAAAATCATGTGAAAAAAATAATAATAACATGCGTTACAGGACACCTGTTAAATCCCATTGGCGCGGTTCAGTGTCGTCACACACGTGCACACTACCAGGCCAATCGGTGGTTAATACTACGTAGGTAGGCTCGTGACTGGCATCAGTTTACTTGACCAATCAGTTCATAGGTAGGCGTGGTGAGTAGGTATGGGGTCAACTTGGCCCTGATCGGACCACAGAGCGAGTGGTTCCAAAAAAGGTGCATGTTGGGGCGGGCTCTGACGGGGCCGGCCAAGTATGAACAAAGCAGGAACGGGTCCGTGCCGACACCATTCGGCCCATGTGTGAAAGCGGCATTAGTCTTCAGGTGGGACACACAAGTTGGACGGGTCTTAGAAGACTAAGGCGTAACAAAGTACAATCCTTATACATGATACAAAAAAAAAAAAAAAATACAGACCACCACCACCCACCCCTTTCCTTTCTCTGTCGCCACCATGTACCCCCTCAGATATACCTGTCTAGAACCGGCCCTGGTTGTAGTTGGATATTTCACTGCTCTTGATTTTACACAGCCCATACTTTGCTCTACATGAGCAACCCAACCAAGCAACCCAGCACCATCAGCTGGTTTGTAAAGTTTCACACAAAGAATAGCGACTGTGCCTGAAGTGTTGGATAACCAGGTCGTTATATAGACGTAATATCAAAGCTTTCAAACAGCAAGTAGTCAGATAAAATGTTTTGAGGAATAGGACTTTATCGCAAGCAATGTAACACCTGTGAGAAAGATGCCAAACAATGAGTGAGCACTCACACTTGAAACTGTGAAAGGCAATTGTCACTCAAAGAGTTTTATTTCAAATTTTGAAATATTTACAACAATAAAGCCTGCGATGTGCCACCAGAGACGGGGCGGGAACGTCTATATCAAAGAAGAAAATCACGAAATAAGACTTGCTAACATGATGGCACCAGCATCAGACTCCTCCTCCCTCCTCGGCATTAGCATGCTAAGGCTAACCATCTCGTTGCCAGTGGCTTGTAAAGCTGAGTGCTAGCTTAGGCTCTCCGCGGTAAGAAGTTCCTCGCCCCGCAACCCTCAGGAGCCTCTTTCGCTCTTATGCCACCGCTGCCCGTTTGCTTTTTTAAAATGACTCGCATTTCTAAATAACTGGAAGTCGTTTTTATAGCCACAGCAGTGGCATACAAGTTGGCGTGATCATCTGTAATATATTTTACCTAAAGTAGGGGTTTCTTGCTGGACCTGTTGGAGAGCAACACGTTATGCTCCCAGCACTAGGACCCGGCAGGGTCTTTGTTTGAGTAGCATGGTTAGTTCTGCCCTTCGTTTCTACGAAAACTAGCCCCGGTAATTTGGTTACATGTCTTCATGGCTGCTAGTGTTTGCGTCAGGAGGCTTCCTTACCATCCGTAACGATCACGTCGGCCCAGGCCGTCCAGCTTTGACCCACGAAATCATCGAGGCTAGGAACCCGCCGATCCAGAGCAGCCATAGCTTTAACTGCGCGTTCACGTACCGCCATCATCACTGCGCGGCAAGCGACTTACGTCATATCTCGCGTTCTCGACAGAATATGAACTTCCTACTAGCGCGTTCTAAAAAGGTTTTTTCATCACATTATAAGATTGATAACAGAAATTTGTCTCTATAAGAATGTTGTGTTTTTTCTTTGTCATTTATCACAATCTAAATGTATTAGTTTGCGTAAGAAAGACAAATTAAAGCATTTAAATTCGGTATCCCTTGTTCATATTAAAGACATGAATACAAATTGAGCAAAGGACACATAATAACTCAGAATACACCATTCATGCGCTGTCCGGCCATCAAAGTAGCAAACCAGGTGATCAACTTTTCAGATTGGATGAGTTAAGGAATCAAATACTTAGAACTAGCGATGGGTAGATGAGGCCTCATGAAGCATTGTAGCACATNTGCCCAAACTGTATTGACACTGTCGATACTGTGTTGGTCTAGTGACACCTGCTGGATCATAAATATCACCGAAGGTAGCCTAACCTGCAGATTCAGTGAACTAAATATAAAATAAGACAGTTTATGTAATTGTGTTTCACATTGTACACTGCATTATTTGTTATACAGTGGTCCCTTGCTATACCGTGGTTCAAAGCTGACTATTTTGCGGATTTCCCCTATTGCAGGCTATTTTTGGAACGTAACTCCTGTGAAAAATGCGGGACTAATGTGTTTAAAATATATCATAAGAAATAATGTGAATTAATAATTTAAACTCTTTTAAAACGGACCGAAATTCTGGCAGATTAATCAGAAACCGAGACGAACCAGATCAAACAAGGACATATTTGCAAAAAGTCTTTGTTTTTATAAGATCAAAATGATCCCACGTTGCAGACACCTTGCATTTTGTTTTCGGGCTCCATGATGTCACTTTCCAGGACTTATTTTGGTTCAAAAGATAACTTTTGGGCAGAGAAGCATTCCATTGACATAGGGAGACGCTCCTGCTTTTAAACACAGTTTGACGAGCGACTGACGGACGAAACAGCAGCTGTATCGGTCATGTGACTATTTCTTAAAGCGATACACGCACCGATAGGGGTTTCGCTGTATGAGCTAGATACATGCGCTGACGCATCAGTGTTGCTCTACCCATCACTACGTAGAACATATATGAATGAACAAACTTAATTCGAGAGGCTAGTGACAATCCAGGGTCCAGTCCAGGAAGCAGAGTTGTAGTCTTACAACACACCTCTCTGCAGCTTCTCTGTCGTTACCCTCCTACTTTCCGATAGAGACGGTGTCTGCTCAACCACTGTTCAAATTAAATAAACAAATATTCAGTTCTAGAAAAATAAATAATAAAATCTAATTAAAATAAACACAGTTACTAATATAAAACCTGTAAATAAAACCATTAGATGTGGTTTACTGAATGTTAGATCTCTTTCATCTAAATCTCTGTTAGTTAATGATCTGATAACTGATCATCATATTGATCTATTTTGTCTTACGGAAACCTGGCTGCAGCAGGAGTATCATGTTAGTATTAATGAATCAACTCCTTCTAACTACCTTAATCTTCATGTTCCTCGAGCAACAGGTCGAGGAGGAGGAGTAGCAGCTATTTTCCAGTCAGGTCTAGTGATTAGCTCTAGACCAGCTATTAGTTATAATTCTTTTGAATCTATGACCCTCAGTATTTCTCACCCAAATTGGAACTCAGAGGAATCTATTTTACTTGTTGTTGTATATCGTCCACCAGGTGCTTATTCTGAGTTCTTGTCTGAATTTTCAGTCTTTTTATCAGAACTATTATTGAAGTCTGATCAAGTCATTATAGTGGGAGATTTCAATTTTCATGTTGATGTTGAAAGTGATAGTTTGAATATAGCTTTTAATGGTCTTTTGGATTTAGTTGGTTTCTCTCAGAATGTAAACAAACCAACTCACTATTGTCATCATACTCTTGATCTTGTTCTGACTTATGGTATAGAGATTCAACAGCTGATAGTGTTTCCTCACAAACCTGTCTTGTCTGATCATTTTTTAATAACCTTTAAGTTTACAATGATGGACCTCACCACTGCAGATAGAAACTTTAATTACCGTGGATGTTTATCAGAAAATGCTGTAACTAAATTCAAAGAATCTATTCCATTAGCTTTATCTTCATTCCAGAAGAATAATATAACAGAGAGCAGCTGCAAAGATTTTGCAGACTGGCGAATTGATGATCTTACCGATAATTTTACAGCTTCCATTCGCACGTCATTGGATAAAGTTGCTCTTCTGAAAATGAAGGTAATCAGCCAGAGGAGGCGTGCTCCTTGGTTTAATTTAGAGCAGCGTATGCTAAAAAGAACTTCAAGAAAGTTAGAAAGGAAATGGTGTTCCACGAAGCTAGAAGAAGTTTATTTATCTTGGAGAGATAGTCTGCTCATATACAAATGAGCCCTTCGTAGGGTTAGAACTGAGTATTACTCGTCCCTCATAGAGGAGAACAGGAACAATCCCAGGTTTCTGTTTAGTACTGTAGCAAGATTAATAAAAAACCCAACTTCTGTTGAACTGTATATCCCTGTAACCCTCAGTAGTGATGCCTTCATGGAATTATTTACTAATAAAATAGATTAAATCAGAGAAAAAATCTATAATGTCCTTCCCACTGTTGTCTCTGGTTCGTTGTCCAGTGAAGCAGCTTTAGAATCTGAATCATGTTTAGACAGTTTCTGTCCAGCTGATCTTAATGAGTTAACACAAATTATAGCTTCTTCTAAACCATCTACATGTATGTTGAATCCTGTTCCAACCAGACTTTTTAAAGATGTCTTCCCATTGATTAACACATGGATATTGGACATGATCAATTTGTCTTTAATGAAGGGATATGTGCCTAAGGTCTTTAAGGTTGCTGTTATTAAACCTTTACTTAAGAAACCTGATCTTGATCCAGGATCTCCAGGTAATTATCGACCTATATCCAATTTACCCTTCATCTCAAAAATTCTAGAAAAGATAGTTGCAAACCAGTTATGTGATCATCTACACAGTAATAATCTTTTTGAAGAGTTCCAGTCAGGATTTAGAGCTCATCATAGCACTGAGACAGCACTGGTGAAAGTTTCTAATGATATTCTCATGTCCTCAGACAGTGGACTTGTGTCTGTACTTGTCCTGTTAGATCTCAGTGCTGCATTTGATACTATAGATCATAAGATCCTATTAAAGAGGCTTGAATATGATATTGGAATTCAGGAAACTGGTTTGAATCCTATTTAACTGAAAGATTCCAGTTTGTTCATGTAAATAATGAATCTTCTTCATATACCAGAGTCAGTCATGGAGTTCCTCAGGGTTCAGTGCTTGGACCAATCCTCTTTACTATATATATGTTACCGCCTGGTAAAATTATTAGACAACATGGTATAAAATTAAATTTTTATGCTGATGATACTCTGTTATATCTATCAATGAAGCCTGATGAGACCAACCAGCTGCAGAGATTACAAGCTTGTCTTAATGATGTAAAATGTTGGATGATGCTTAATTTTTTGCTTTTGAATTCAGACAAGACAGAGGTTGTGACTTTTGGGCCTGAGAATCTTAGGAACAAGTTGTGTAGTCAGTCATCAATGTTGGATGGCATTAATTTGGCCTCCAACAAGAAGGTAAAGAACCTGGGTGTTATCTTTGACCAGGACATGTCCTTTAGTTCTAATATAAAGCATGTTACCAGGACCGCCTACCTCCACCTGTGTAATGTTGCTAAAATTAGGAGCATTTTGAATCAAAGAGATGCAGAAATATATATATAATATTATATTAGCGGCAAAACATGCTGTTCTGTAGTGTGTAGTAGTGAAGCACGTGTGTCAGGGCGCACATTACGCACACGTCATGAACATACGCTTAGACAAATTACTTAAAAGTACAAATTGCCCCGGACTTTTTGTTGTTAGGTTTAATATTCATTTCAATGCAAAATGATACACACAATACATGGTTAAAAAGGAAACCAAAGTTTATTGAAAGCATAATGGGGGAGAAGGGGTGGCGTCTGCATCACCTGCAATGAATGAAGGGGGATTGATTGATCAGCGCTGATAAAGGAGTGGGTGATTGATTAGCCTGGCATTGATTGATTCAGTTTCAGCACCACCGCGGTTGACAGCTCCCGTTAAGAGCTTCTTTAGAACCTTCTTAGGCTTGATCTTAAGTTTCTTCTAAGAAGGCAGTTAAGAAGGCTTTTGGGAAACACCCGCATCTTAGCGCTCCTTCTTAGCCGAACCCTTCTTAGGAGCCTTCTTAAGTCTTTAAGAACGATCGCTTTTGGGAAACGTGGCCTTTGTCATGAACTGGCCACTGTGCTTTTGCTCAGGATGGGGGATTGTGCTGAAATAACAATTCAGCCCAATCGGCTGGTTCCTTAGATAGAAAATGTTTTATTATTAATTGGTTGATTTTTCTGTGAAGTGCCTTGAAATGACTTTGTCATGAACTGGCACTTTATAAATAAATAAACTTGAAACTGGCGCTTTATAAATAAATAAACTTGAACTTGAAACTTAGTTTTACAATATGGAATAAACAGAAATAAATTCTTACAACACCAACAAATTAAATAAATATTTAAAAATAAATTCAAAACTAACTAACAAACACCTCCTTTAGTACAGTTCTTTAGTTTAAAAGTACACAAATTATTGACTAAAATTTGACACACTCTCGAATATAGATGAATAAATTTCCGTTCCAATGGTTAAATGATTTATCAGTCAAGTATTTCTGGTCCAGAACCTATTTAAAAACATTTTAAATGACTAGAAACTCCAACCTGCAGTTAATACAATAGGTTATAAAATCCTACATAGAACACATTATGCAGGTCGAAAGATGTTCGGGAAGGTTTTTGTGTCAGCATCTGCTCAAACTGCACGGATAATTTACCTGATGACTACAGCCACACTAGTTGGTTCTGTCCACCTGTTCAAAAATTAGAGGAGTACCCAGCTGCGGCCACTGAGAGCGGCCATACCTCAACGGAGTTCCAGGGAGCCCAAGAGTACCCAGAAGCGGAAGTGTTTTTTTCCTCAAGGGGAAGTTGATCTTCTTCGTGTTTACTAGGGAGAATACAACAATAGATGGCGGAGCGAGAGACCGTAAAAGTTCTTACAATAATTCTCTTTGTATCAAACGGTATTTTCTTGTAGTTGCATTCTATAAAGATAGTATATGTAATGATTACCGTAGAGGCATAATGAGTTTATGTTTT
>SSNP01000190.1:804436-818927 GCA_006937955.1 Pachypanchax playfairii
ACTAGATACTATTCAAAGCTGACAGAACAAGGTAATATACGAGTGTCTCACACTGCAGGTATGAACCACAAACACTGCTATTATCACTGCTGTATCAACCTTGGTAAAACGTAATTCTTAGCTGTTTTTAGCTCCATATTTTGCTCACTCACCTCAGACTGGTGCCTTAAATCCTCGTTGGCGGGGCAGCGGTGTCGGTGTACTTTAGCTCTGCCGTGTAAAAGCAACGGGACAGTCTCCCTCTTCAGAACCAGCTTCTTCACAAAGCCTCGTTCATGCTCCAGCAAGTTGGTGAGGGAATCGCGGGTAAAATGTTGTCTGCAAACTCCGGCATATAATTTTCTACACTAAATATTGGAACTAAAATCTAAGTTAATAACGCTAACTAAATGCTGTGCTATCAAATCGCTAACCTGAAAATCGAAGACGTTTGCAGTTCTCTCTATTCAAACTCCAGCTCGATACGAGGCGTGTCTACGGCAGAGCCGTTTTTATACTCGGCAGCGGCAGAGCTGCCACGTCACAAAATCTTAAGAACCTCAGAGCTAATCAGTAAACTGGATTCGAAATTCGAATGCAGTACACTGTTTAACCTTAGGAGGGAGCTACACAGACGTTTTTTGGCTTAAAGTTAAGATTTTAACAAATATGCACTAAAATATCAAAATAATGCCTGGGACATGTAGTTAAGACTACTAGACACCCGTTTAGACAGTTTATCAGCAAAAAAAAGTTGATTTGGGGGTTAGTTGCTCTTTAAATGACTAGAAACTCCAACCTGCAGTTAATACAATAGGTTATAAAATCCTACATAGAACACATTATGCAGGTCGAAAGATGTTCGGGAAGGTTTTTGTGTCAGCATCTGCTCAAACTTGCACGGATAATTTACCTGATGACTACAGCCACACTAGTTGGTTCTGTCCACCTGTTCAAAAATTAGAGGAGTACCCAGCTGCGGCCACTGAGAGCGGCCATACCTCAACGGAGTTCCAGGGAGCCCAAGAGTACCCAGAAGCGGAAGTGTTTTTTTCCTCAAGGGGAAGTTGATCTTCTTCGTGTTTACTAGGGAGAATACAACAATAGATGGCGGAGCGAGAGACCGTAAAAGTTCTTACAATAATTCTCTTTGTATCAAACGGTATTTTCTTGTAGTTGCATTCTATAAAGATAGTATATGTAATGATTACCGTAGAGGCATAATGAGTTTATGTTTTTTTGTTTTTGCGGTCGTGCTTCGTTAGCGCTGTTAAAACCATGTCATTGCTTCTTTTCTAAATATGTTTTATTTTCATTGCCGCATCCTGCTGAATTTCCTATGTTTAATTACAGTAAAAGATAACAAAACATTATTTAGTGTCCCACAATGATAAAATTTAACAATTACAGCGGCAAAATTAATTTAGATTCACCATAAAAGTCGGAAAGTTGCATGTGATTTTGTGCCTAAAATATATAAAAATATACACATAAATACAATATTGGTATATCAGATATAGTTTAAAAAAAGGCAATATTGACCATCCCGAGTATAAAGACATTAACAAAACATAAAAGTTACAGGGCATCATAATTAATAATAATAATAATAATAATAATGCATTATTACAAAATTCCTCCCCTGGTTAGAAAGCCGTCCAGATATAGGAGTAGTCCTCTGTCCACTCAGCCCACTGTCCTCCTTATAACCTTCAAAGCTGCTGCATTTTTTTTCTGTAACCCTCCCCAGATTTGTGCTTTGAGACAGTCCTGTATTGGTGGTATACAGTCAATTTCTTCCACATAAGGCTTAGAATGAAATTTGTCTTTTATCTACAGGATTGGGAATGCTGTGAAGAACAGAGGGATTATATCTTTGTTTTATAGGGATCAGATAAAGGTAACTAAACAGAATATATGAGAAATTACAATTAGTCAGAGATTACATGTTAACTTTTTATTCTTTCAGGCACGGTATGATGGCCTCAGAGCCGGAAACATTGCGTTCAAACTGGATGTACCTGTGGCAGAACCCTGGATCGTCCTTAGCTCTAAAGCAGCATTTAAAGATGAGGGCACTGAATTTAAGTGACCAGCAGGTACATGAAAACATTACCAGTCGTGTGGGTGTTTACACATCAGTCTTTCTGATTTTTGTTTCCTTCATCAGATCTTTCAGCTACTGAGGGCCATTGAAGAGGCAACAGGGATTGGAGCTCTGATAAGGAAAGGGGAGGTTCACTAGGGATGGGACGATACACTTAAACTCACGATACGATGCACCTCGATATGTCAGAGTTCCGAAACGATATGTCACGATACGATATCGCACGCGCAGCCTGATGAGGCTGAGTCATAGATATTACACGAGCTAATCAAAATTTAGCTTTTGCTTTGATCAACAACAATATACTACGAAGGGACAGGTCCCATTCTAAGAAATTGAAGCCGCTGCAATACAAACCATAAGCTTGAAACGTTAGTGCGGTCGCACTCGCGCAGCTGCACTTGTTTGCAGAGTCACACGATGTAACTGGAGCTAATAGCGTTGGCTAACAGTGTACCAGCACAGAAGAGCCTCATTCTATGCCGCCAATCCGCTGCAGGGCGAACTATCGGCTCGAAACGATACGGATCAGAGCAGCTTGTCTCATCCAAATATTCCTCCATTTCACCTGTCCCTCTCTGGCGCGTGTGTCAGAGAGATTATTTTTTAAATCTCAGACTGTATCCGGGGAGGGGTGGGGGGTAAGTTTTCCTTTAAGCAGTTTCACTATGTCTTTTAAATCTGATATATTAGTGTTATCCAGAGTGTCGATTTCTCTCACATTCCTTCGGATTTCTGGGCTGCTCAGTGCTGCTGAGACAGCTGCTTGTTGCTCCAGGTAGCGCGCTAGCATGTCGTACGTGCTATTCCACCTGGTATGGACATCGGTGATGAGTCTAGTCTTTATTTCGCGATCCATTTTTTTCAAACTTGATGCGTTTCGTCACGTTTTGTATCACGATATTTCGTCCCATCCCTAAGGTTCACCTCATTGATTTTGTTCTTGATGTCATGCTCTCAGAGGTAAGATTGTCTATCTGTCTGGTTTGTGATAATGTTGGAATTTTTTTGGTGATTGGGGTCAAAATTTCCTTCCTTTGAAAAGTTGTAAACAAAGCATTGCATTTTTTAGAGTGTCACTAGGTATGGCTGGATTGTTTCTATTTTTCAGATCCTACTAAGCATCCTCCAAAACCAGGGCATGACCACACTGCAGGCAGAAATAAGAATGACCTGGGGCAGTTTTTTTAAGTGCTCCCCTTCAGTTTGTTTATTTCTTCTTTGTTGGGCTGTTAATGTTTTGTTTCCCTCTTTCACATTTGGTGGACGTTTCACTTGGTTTTTGTATGCTGTTGATTTTTACATAAAAAATTAAAAGTTTTTTGAAAATTTGTACTCTTTTCAAGTTTCTTTATGTTTAAAGTATGATAGTATCACCAAGGCTTCTTCTCGTAAATCTCTTTTCAATGTTGTAGCAGAGTGGTGGTCGAAATTAATTTAAAGAATATAATTTATGAGCAGCTAAGTAAATGTTCCTGAGAGAGATAGCAAATGGAAAGACCTCCCAAATCTGTTTTTTTTTTACAGCAGATCCAAAGAAGACACTTTTTTTTTCTGAACCTCACTGTGTTCTGCCTAGAATGTGAACAACTTTCTATTATTTCCAACTGCAAGATTCTTTGTAGAATCAGGCTTCATGGTCCATGAATACATACTTGTTGCTTCGACTCTCTTATCTAGTTCTGACGATGCTGTTCCAGTGTAAAACTACAAAGAAGATTGCAGATTTACAACAGACTTGGAATGGAAGGATCTCCTGCTCTTTTCTTTGTTCTACTACTACATGTTTCTGTTGCATCTCCAGTCCAGTCTGGAAACCAGCTGAACTTCCAGGTAGCTCGTAGAACTCTGTTCTGTTCTCAGCTGCGAGGGGAGGGGACAATCCTTTGTCACACACTAGGCAAAAATCAGTTGTAACAGCAGCAAAGTGGCAGGGAATTAAAACACCAAGACCAGTTTGTATGTGCGTATACATAAACAACTGTTTGTGACAGTGAAATAGTCACATGAAAGTCTATTCATATTTGATCCAGTTTAATCACAGCAACCATAAACCTCTGAGCAGCGTTTTATTTACAGTTTTTACCTCAGTGTATTTATGTAAATTCAGGCACAATGTATTCTTATTCTAATTTGTAGTTTTAAAGTTCAAATAAGTATTTAATTGTAATCGGTGCCTTGTAATATTGTCCAAATAAAATACTCGATTTCTAAAATAAAAAGCGTTAAGGAACCAGAATACAAAGAAAACAAAATATATACGATAAAACCTGTACACACGATAGAGAGGCTGTTGCTAGAAAACCAACGAAGCACGACTAAAAACAAACTTTTGTTCTGAATGCAAACAACGAAGCCCGACCAAGTAGAATCTTTTATTCTGAAGATAAACAGATTCCGCTTCCGGTATGAACAACTTCCGCTTCCGGTATGGATGGAACTCCATCCGACATTTTAGCTGCAGCTGGGTACTCTTGGGGGGGAGCTCTCGACAGATTCAAAATCATTCTGATCATTCTCTTCGCCAAATGTACAGTAAGAGACGACATCTGCAGAAGATCAAAGACGGCGCCGGTATGTAAAGCGGAGGGAGTCCGAGGGAGGACTTGCTGGCGAGGCAGGCGATGTGGCCGCGGATCGAGCAGGCGAGAAAGGAGGGCAAGGCAGCGGGCTTCAGGGGTCCACACGGCTTCATCCAAGGCAAGCGTATAGCAGAGAGACCAGAGGAGGCGAGATGAAGGCTGAAGCAGATCTGAATACTGGTAGTGGAGACGACTGAACATGGGACTTTCACTAGGTTATACTCCACCTCCTCAACACCCTTTTTCCACAGTAAAGTTAAGTGTTTATGTGTTCTAATTTTCAGTTAAAAGTTAACATTTCTCTTTCTTCTTTTAATGCAAGGGGACTCAAAGATTCTGTCAAACGTAAAGCTGTATTTTTGTTTTGTAAAGGGCAAAAATCTAATTGTGTTTTTCTACAGGAAACACACTCTGAACAAGCAGATGTTAAATTTTGGACACAACAATGGGGGGATAAAATCCTGTTTAGCCATGGAACCAGCCGATCTGCAGGAACAGCCATATGTTTTAATAGATGTCCAGGTGAAATAATAACTCATGACACTGATGATGATGGTCACTGGATAGCATGTGTGTTAAAGATTGACGGTGCATTTCTAATTCTAGTAAACCTTTATGGTTACAACAATGGACAAAAAAATATCAAGTACTATATCAAATACTATATCAAGTAACAACAGTTATTAAACGGCTCCAAAATAAATTTACAACAGAACATACAGTGGTTGGAGGAGATTATAACATAACGCCTGATGAATGGATGGACAGGTGGCCGACAAGATACTCACAGGTTCAGCATAACCAGATTATTAAAAATTTTATGACTGAAAACGGCCTGACAGATATATGGAGAGCTTTAAATGGGAATTGTAGACAGTTTACCTGGTTTAAACCCAATGGACAGGCTAAATCCAGGATAGATTATTGGCTAGTATCAAGTGCATTAGAAAGGCATGTTACAGAAACAAAGATCTCTGGCAGCCCCCTAAGTGACCATTGTATAATTGAAATGACTATCTCAAGTTATAACACCAGAAAATCTACAGACTATTGGAAATTTAATTCTAATTTATTGCTTAATCAGGATTACTGTAAGGGAATCAAAAATCTTATTCTGGAAATACAAAATGATAAGTTACGTTCACATACACAAAAATGGGAATACCTCAAATTTTCTATTAGAAAATATTCCATATCATTTAGTAAAAAAATGAAAGAGGAAAATAATAAAAAGGAATCCGAATTGGTTAAAACCTTACTCACCTACTACAACAAAGTAAATTGGACTGAAGAAGACAAATATATTATTAATAATATTCAACTACAGCTAGATGAATTATATCTAAAAAAAGCTCATGGAGCATACATAAGATCCAAAGCCAAATGGATTGAGAATGGTGAAAAAAACTCATCCTATTTTTGTAAATTAGAGAAACAAAGACAGGAAAAAAATACTATCTCCTCCATTATTATTAATCAACAAGAATGCACTGATCCTAAACAAATATCTAGAGAAGTCTGGACATTCTTTAATGATATTTATAAATCTGCTTATAGTGAACCAAAAACTAACATCTTCTTTGAAAACATAAAGACAAAGATTCCCAAAATTGATAAATCATTCAAAGATTTATGTGATGAAGATTTAAAAGTAGAAGAACTGGACTCTGCCATTAAAAATATGTCATTAGATTGCTCTCCAGGGCCGGATGGTATTACATCCAACTTTTACAAACACTTCTGGGAGGAAATTAAAATTTTGCTTTTCCAAGCCATAAAAGAATGTATTATGAACAAGGAACTTATGACAAAAATGAAGCAAGGCTTAATTAAATTACTACCTAAACGTGGAAAAGACAAAAAAAAAATTAAACAACCTAAGACCAATAACCCTCTTAAACACTGATTATAAAATCCTTACTGCTGCTTATGCAGCTAGACTTAAAATAGGTCTTTTCAAAATCATTAGTCCAACTCAGTCGAGTCGGGATTCCTTAAAGGAAGAACAATCCATAATAATATCAGATTAGTTCTAGACCTCATTGATTATAAACATTTAATTGAAGAAGATAGATTTATACTTGTCTTGGATTTTTGTAAAGCCTTTGATTCAGTTGAGCACAATTTTATTTTTGAAACTTTCAAACATTTTGGGTTTGGTGATACATTTCTGGATATACAGTAATCTCCATGTTACACACGGATATTAATAGCTGTGTCTCCCTTACAGAAGGTACCTGTCCCAGATTTAAAATAGAAAGAGGTATAAGACAGGGATGTAGCCTTTCACCTCTGTTGTTCATAACGGTTGTTGAACTGTTGGCTATTCTCATGAAAAACTCAAACATCAAAGGGCTAGATATAGATGGACAACATTTAATTATCAGCCAACTAGCAGATGATACCATGTTTCTAAAAGACAAAGAGCAAATTCCCATAGCACTACAAACTATAGAGCTATTCTCTCAAGCCTCAGGATTATACCTGAACCTGGAAAAATGTGAACTTTTGAGTATCCATGGCTGTCCTGAGACATCATTATGTAACATTCCCATAAAAGAAGAGGTCAAATATCTAGGAATAAAAATTACTCAATGTCCAGATTCTAGAGTTAAAAACAATATTGAGAATGCTATTGAAAAATCAAAATTTAAACTGAATAGCTGGCTTCTAAGAGATATATCCTTACTAGGTAGATCTCTTCTAATTAAAATTGAATCCATATCCAGACTAATTTATCCAGCATATTCCTTAGCTATCCCTCCAAAAACCATAAATATGATAAACAAAATAAACTTTGATTTTATTTGGAGAAAGAAACACCACTATATCAGAAAAGGTGATTTGGTGAAAGACTTTGATGAAGGTGGAATAAAGGCCATTGATTTTGATGTAATGAATAGTGTTTTAAAAGTGAAATGGCTTCAACTGTTTTTGAGAAATGATAAAGAAATATGGTTTGCACTACCATCTTATGTATTCAGTAAAATGGTTGGTATAGAATTTCTATTAAAATGTGATTTTGAATTATCCAAACTTCCTGTAAAACTGTCCACATTTCACCAGCAAGTCCTGCTAAACTGGAAGATGATGTTCAAACATAATTTTAGCCCTCATGATGTACCTATATGGAACAACAGAGTGATCAAAAAGAGAGGGAAATCTATATTTATGGATGATTGGAAAAGGAAAAACATCTGGTCAATTACAAATCTGATGAATAACAAAGGCGACATGTTGAACCGAGAGGAATTCAACATCAAATACAATCTGAACTGTTCTGTTGCTGTGTACAATAGAGTGATCCACAGCATCCCCAAAGCACTCATTCAACTCATTCAAAACAATATTGACAATACACCGACACCCACATTAAGAAGCTTAATGTTAAATGGCCTGAACATCTTGGACAAAAAATGTAATAACAGTTTTCTAAGAAAATACCTAGTCAAATTAAGTTTTCCAGGCCTGACAAAAAGATACTTTATTCTTCAAAACTACAAAAAATCTGAAATCAAAGCTATACGAACTAAATACCTCAAATTTCCTCTCCTTCCTAAACATAAGGAAATCCATTTGAAAACTATAAATGAAATATATCCCTCCAATGAATTTATCAAATCTAAATTCCATTTTGAAGTAGATAAATGCTATTTATGTAATGAGGATGAGTCTGCTGAACACTTGTTCTATAGTTGTGAAACAACAAATAGATTATGGCAATCAATCCAGATGTGGCTTTCGAGTAAATCCATAAATATAGATCTCAATTCGTTCAATGTTATAAAATTTGGTGTGGTGATGAAAGAAAAACCAGTAGAATTCTTAATTAATAACATTATAATTTTTTCTAAGTTTTATATACATAAATGTCGATTCTCCAAAACCTCCCCCCCAACATGGGATGTTTTTAAAAATGAATTAAATTTGTTTTGTAAAAGTTTGAAATCAATTAAAAATGCCCAAGCAGAAAAACTTAATGCCCTCATATCTGAATATAATTTAAAATAAGCCCCTTTTAATTTATTTACTTTTCTCTTCTTTTAAATCTCTGAATGCTATTTCAACATATCTACCTAAACGCTTTGCACTTAAAGTTCAATTTACTGTGTTTTATTTTCTTTTTGCTTTTATATTATCACTTTTTATTTTCTATAACAATCTGTTCTAACAAAGACAATCTTTAAAAGAGGTGTGATTCAAATTATAATACAACTTATAAAATGTCATGTGAATATAACTGTTCTTTGTATATGTTCATTATACAAAACTGTTTATGTATGTAAATGTTTGTTTCAAATAAAGCTTTGTGAAAAAAAAAAATTTGATGACTGAGTTTCAAACAGGTAGGAAACTACTTTTATCAGTTAATTATAATTTAATTAATGGGTCACTTAATAAAAAGGAAAAAAACAATATCTACTACTTACAAATTATTTGATTGTATATCATTTTTACATAACACTCCGTGCAAATGGTAATTGTGTTCATTGTTCTCTACTTTTGGTATATTTTATGTAAACTGTTGCTTAATAACGTTTCTTTGATAGAAAAACAAAACAGTCTTGAAAACAAAAATCTAACGCAAGGTAAAATAAATCCATCAATTCAAAAAAAAGTTGGATTGAACAGAACTGTTTTCTTCTTCCTTTCATATGAAAGCAGATCGTTAAAGTGAAAAAAGTACAAGTTCCGCTACAGTGGTCACGTGACTTCCGGTATGGCGTTGCATTATGGCCGCTCTCTGTCGAAATCAAACGTTTTAGACTAAATTCTAACGGCTCATTAAGCGCTTGAAGAGGATTGTTGGTTGATTAAAAACTAATCAAGATGTGGCGACAGCAAGTCAAACAACGACTGGAAATAGCAAAAGAAGATACATCAGACATTTTTGAAAGAGCAGCTTGGGATAATACGCAGGAATTGTCCAGTTTGGTAACAAATGAGGGACAAAACAGAAGCCTGGAAGCTGATATCAACACAAATGATCAATGTTACACATTAGGTTTGTATATTTTCATTTTTCTATCAATATGATGGTGATGATTTAGCATTCGGTTCAGTTTTCAGGTAGCAAATAGATTTAACATCTTAACTGACTGAATAAACTAATGAAGAAACCGCGGTGAGGTTATTTTTATGTTGAATATTCGACAGATATTCAGCAGCGTCTTTCACCGCGGCTTGTTGCTCAGAATCACTCGACGCAGGCAGCGAGGTTACGTGCAGCTCGCGTCTGTAGACTCGCTGCAGGTTTAGGGACCGTCAGCAAATTACTGATCGAATGACGTACACAAACCAAAATATTACTTGTCTCCGAAGTGAGGATTAGAATGTCTAACTGCATCTAAAGAACTGGACATCAATTTATTTCCAATTTGAGTGCATTGAATATTTTTCTTAGTAATATTTTACTGTAATATTTGGGGGTTTTCTTCAGTAGATTCCAGGTCATGTGACAAAGTGACACCAAGTCAATTTTAGGGTGCGTTCACACCACCCAGCGCGTCCAGGCAGCAAAACGCTTAAACAGAGGAAAGTTGCTGCTTAAATAAAAACACAGCTGCTTGCACACTTTGCACAGTCCGTGTCAGCGTGTCTACGTGTCACGTCAGTACATCACAGGCGGGGGATTTCTCTGTTGTTATAGTTATTTACAACATGACGGATCATGTAGAGTGTGGCTTGGATTTATTTAATAAATAAAGCTATACAACGTCTTCGTCGGGCGCAGTTGTGGAGGTTGTGGATACACCCCATTGAGACGATCTGAGTTTCATAAAATATAAAACAGTTTACCTGGCACTCCAATATCCTCCCATATCTTCCTCCAGATAAGGTCCGATCTCTTCATGTCCTTCATGTCCTCTTTCTCTCTCTTCCCTTTGCTCCTGTTCTGCGTCCACGTCTTCTTCTTTTGAGATCATCAGAGATCCAGAGTTTCAATTTGAGGATTATTTCAGCCTTAGAAATGTCAGTTGCTCTTTCTTGTAAACAAGGCTCTTGTTGCCATGGTTACGCATCATAGCAAGTGACAAATCAAGCAAAAAACTCAATCAGCATAGCACCCAACTCAGAAGAAAAGTGTTTAGGAAATATTTCCAGAAGAAAAAACTATCAAGAAATACTCAAAAAGAACAAAAAAATGCAAGCAAATGCTAACAAAATCACAGAGCTACTCCAACAAAAAAAAAAAAAAAAACTACTACAACGTTGAATTTCCCTTCTGGGATAAATAAAGTATTTTTCATTCATTTTCATTCATTCATTTCATTCAACAAGCTGCCACCAGTTGAAGCGCTATTCCAGAATATTATTGTTATTTATATATTAATATTAATAATTTAATTTATTAATATTGATGCTTCTACTGAATAATATGTCCATGGTTCTCGGCATAACACCTTTATTGATTACTCCTCCATTTGACGTAATTTCAACACTTTTTCAACTCATACACACAAACTGAAATTTGTATCCACAGAGAAGACTTTGTAGTCTAGAAAATTAGTGTTCTATTCACAAGACTTTGCACTCAAAGCTTTTAGATTCATACCCACATGAAAACAATCCTAATACACTCAATTTCTCAGATTCATTCACTTTTTTCTGGGATTTAGGGTGTTATTGTGTGTCTGTGGTGCATATACGCGCATACAAAGTTGGGGGAAAAAAATCCATGCTGTTATGAGTGAGATAAGGGTTTCTGAATTCATCCTGCTTCCAGTCTAATATGTGAACTGTTCAAAATTGTCCCACCTTTCTACATCACAAGCCAGAAGGGGTTTGTGCTCTGATGGGGTTCACACACCCTTTGAGAACTTTCTCCATCCACCAGGTACAGCAGTAACTTCCTCGGACACCCGCAATTTTGTTACTGATTAGAAACCACTGGTTCAGATTAGGAAACTCACCACTCAAAATGCTCTGTTGTTGTTTGCTGCTCAGAAGAACACATAACACTTCATTGGGTCCCAGTCAAAGAGGACAGAAGAGCGGCATGGGTTGAATTTATTTATGATGATAGTAATGTCCCTGCTTAACCTTGCACTGCAAGATGGATTCTCATGAGATTTGGAGTTTTCCAAAATTCGTCTTGTACCGTTCCACTGAAAACCGTCTACTTCAGTCCGAACATTTTTGGACCAATCAAAATTACGACCTTCCATATTATTTCCCCGCCCACACTCTTGTTTTAAGAAACGTTCGAAATGTGGGTGTTTACTGGAGGACCTTGGCACGAGTGGGGGGTGGCGGGCTAGGCGTGCTCTGGGCTGTGATTGACAAGTTTCACAGAAGGATGGAAAGCGAGAGTGACGCGAGCTCCGTTGCCTCAGAGGGTGAAGATTCATGGAGACTTGTTTTGTTCTTATATACAATTAATATGCAAATAAACCAATTGACAGCTTCAATGCAGAAAACTGGTTTAACTGCTTCTTTCTCGCTCACTGCTGAATTATTTTTTGAGACAGTTTGATTCAGTTGTTTACGTGAACTGCTTGTTTTTGTTGCGGCATTTCAACTCGTTTTACTTTTCTGACTTTTTTTTCATTTTACTCTTGCAGAATTAACATGTTTTTTGTAAAGTAATGTAATGACTCTGCTTTGATGGTTACTGCTTCACATGATCACGGTGTCTGTGCTGATGTCTGCGGGTGTGAGAGAGGGTGTTCAGGTAAATGCCTGGAGGTGGACATGTGTGAGAGAGAAGGAAAAAAGAGAGCGGGAGATGCGATAGTGGTACTGTATATGGTTCGGTTTCAGCCTACAGGACCCGGTTTTGTTGAACAGAACAGCGGCTTTTGGCAATCACCACAATGCAGCCGTTTATATGATGAGCGCAAATGAAGACTGGAAATAAAACAGAGACTGGATAGTCAGATGGGATCAGTTAAACCGTGGAATGTGAATGACTGATTGCTGTTTTTCCAAAACAAAGGCTGTAAACAAAAGAAGTCAGGGGGGGCAATTTTTCATTGATTTGATTATGAATCCTGCCGCTGATCACCGGTAAATGTAAATATTTGCTGCCAGAGTTTACGTGCAGTAACTCAGTTGCATCATATTGAATGCTGTTCACCATGGGCTGACTGGACCACTAGTTATAGTACTCACAGTGTGAACATTTTGGTGTCACACGGAGCATTGTGCCAATCGTCATTGTGTCCACATTACTGCGACTGCTGCAGACAGGACATCTTCTTCGTAATCACTCACTATTCAAACTCCAACTCTCTACGGAGGTGTGGCCGAGACGTTGCTCTTTTTAGATTTAGCAGTGGCATAATCCTGACGTCACGTTTAAAAAAAAAAAAAAAGTTTCAGCCAACAGCAGTGATGAGATGAGACAAGATTGGGAACAACAAGTGAACTTTCAAAAAGGGCCTATTTGAAAAATGCATTGCTTTTACATGCCATTGAGAGGTAAAGGAATGATTCACTGTGTGAAAAGTGCATAATATGGGATCTTTAATCAGATTTTTACTATTTCTTTTTATGGAACTGTTTGTTTATTTTCCACACTATAAGGCGCACCTTCAGTGAATGGCTTATTTTTAAACTGTGTTCATATATAGGGCGGACCGCATGGAATAAAAACTACTGTAGTGGATTGGGTTGCGTTATGCATCCACTAGATGGAGCTGCGCTAGAGGGAATGTCAACAAAACGGTCAGATAAGTCAGTCAGTAAAACTTTATCACCAAAAGAGAATACAAACCAACGTAGTTAGTGCATTCACAAACATGAAGAGCAACTTTTACGTTTTTACTGAATCAGGGAAAAGAAAACGTCTGATACCGCTACGGTAAATCAAACGTTGGTGCAATCAAAATACAGTAACTCTCGAAATAGTGCAAAGCAATAACAATGTAACAATAACTTAACATTGTTCAAACGTTAATGTCCATATTCAGAATATCTCCCAGCCTTGTTCAGTCATAAACACATAAAGCTCACTTTTTCAGTTCATTTGTCATCCACGAATCCCTCGAATTCTTCTCCTTCAGTGTACGAATTTAACAGTTGAATAGTGACTGTGGAGGTGCCTCTACTTGCCGCTCTCTGTTCAGCCACCCACAGTTCAAGTTTGTCTTCCAACTGCGGCCATCTTTTTTTGTTCCCTTGGAAACTTTGTTTGGT
Source organism: Pachypanchax playfairii (assembly GCA_006937955.1). NCBI lineage: Eukaryota > Metazoa > Chordata > Actinopteri > Cyprinodontiformes > Aplocheilidae > Pachypanchax > Pachypanchax playfairii. The sequence continues at coordinate 818,246 of SSNP01000190.1, forward strand.
CTACTTGACTTGGCGCAGGTTATCTTCCTGCTTCCTCCACTTTCGTACCATTGATTTATTAATGTTGTATTCTCTTGCTGCTGCTCTATTTCCATGTTTAACTGCACGACTGATAGCCTTGAGTCTGAACTCAGCGTTGTAAGCGTGTCTCTTGAAAGGAGCCCTTTTGGGGTCTTCGTACACACAAAAGTGGTGTAGTAGTGGAAGTCACCTTTACCTTTTATGCCACTGTTACTGGCACTTCGGCAATGCCCCCTGACTACGGTAGCCTAGCCAACATTTTTTCTTTTCCCATGACCTGTCTGACATTAAAGCAGTCAGAATTAATGTCTGGATGCATAGCAATGCCTGACAGATTTCTCACAAGCCAAACATGCAGTAATCACTGCAATGTTCAGCTTGTTACATTTATTTATTTTTATTTAGATGTTATTTTGTTTATTACAACTTTTTTGAGTCAGCGGACATGGCAAAGGAGAGAGGAAATTAGAGGAAAAGAGATAAGAAGAGGTAGAAGAGAAGTTGGGAGAGAAAGAAATCTGCTTCAACACCTGCTGAGAGACAAAAACAAACAACAACAAAACTTTATTTATAAAGCGCTTTTCAAACACAGTTTTTCAAAGTGCTTTACAGATTTAAAATGACCCTACAACCCCTCAATCCCCCTTCAAAAACCAAAATT
>SSNP01000190.1:821763-861860 GCA_006937955.1 Pachypanchax playfairii
TGATCTTGATCCAGGATCTCCAGGTAATTATCGACCTATATCCAATTTACCCTTCATCTCAAAAATTCTAGAAAAGATAGTTGCAAACCAGTTATGTGATCATCTACACAGTAATAATCTTTTTGAAGAGTTCCAGTCGGGATTTAGAGCTCATCATAGCACTGAAACAGCACTGGTGAAAGTTTCTAATGATATTCTCATGGCCTCAGACAGTGGACTTGTGTCTGTACTTGTCCTGTTAGATCTCAGTGCTGCGTTTGATACTATAGATCATAAGATCCTATTGAAGAGGCTTGAATATGATATTGGGATTCAGGGAACTGCATTAAACTGGTTTGAATCATATTTAACTGAAAGATTCCAGTTTGTTCATGTAAATAATGAATCATCTTCATATACCAGAGTCAGTCATGGAGTTCCTCAGGGTTCAGTGCTTGGACCAATCCTCTTTACTATATATATGTTACCGCTTGGTAAAATTATTAGACAACATGGTATAAAATTCCATTTTTATGCTGATGATACTTGTTGGAGATTTTACGGTTTTACGATGTTTTGAAAAGGTCACAGGTCATGTCGCAGGAGTGAGTGATCTAAATTTGCCCTGACTTGTCAAAACATTTCTGTCTTTATCTTAGACACCAGTTGATTTAGGACTAGTGTCTGTTGTTTATCCACAGGAGTGATTGTTTATTCCACTCTGACTTTATTACCTGACCCAAGCTTGCTCCGCCTCTGTATCCTCCAGATGTTGTGTGTCTTTGTCAATAAAGGAGCAAGGATGAGAAGTTTTAGGCAGAGTTGACTTCAGCTTGACTGAAAAGCACTCTCCCTTGCAAGGCAACCAAACCCCTGTGTCTGACTGGTGTTCTTTTGTTGATTAAAAGTTATTTAACTTAGGGGTATTAAAATATCCTGACAATACTCAGTTATATCTATCAATGAAGCCTGATGAGACCAACCAGCTGCAGAGATTACAAGCTTGTCTTAATGATGTAAAACGTTGGATGACGCTTAATTTTTTGCTTTTAAATTCAGACAAGACAGAGGTTGTGACTTTTGGGCCTGAGAATCTTAGGAACAAGTTGTGTAGTCAGTCATCAACGTTGGATGGCATTAATTTGGCCTCCAAAAAGAAGGTAAAGAACCTGGGTGTTATCTTTGACCAGGACATGTCCTTTAGTTCTCATATAAAGCATGTTACCAGGACGGCTTACTTCCACCTACGTAATGTTGCTAAAATTAGGAGCATTTTGAATCAAAGGGATGCAGAAACTTTAGTTCACGCATTTATTACTTCTAGACTTGATTACTGTAATTCATTATTATCAGGGTGTTCTAATAGTGCTGTTAAAGGCCTCCAACTGATCCAAAATGCTGCTGCCAGAGTTCTGATGAGAGTTAGAAGGAGAGACCATATTTCTCCTGTTTTAGCATCACTTCATTGGCTCCCTGTAAGGTCTAGAATAAAGTTTAAGGTTTTACTTTTGACGTATAAGGCCTTGAACGACCAAGCCCCAGCTTATATTAAAGATCTTATTGTTCCATATGCTCCTAACAGAGCACTTCGCTCTCAGACTGCAGGTCTGCTTGTAGTTCCTAGAATTTCTAAAAGTAGAATGGGAGGAAGAGCTTTTAATTATCAGGCTCCTCTCCTGTGGAACCAGCTTCCACTTTTTATCCGTGAGGCAGACACCTTGTGTAGTTTTAAGAATAGACTTAAAACTTTCCTTTTTACACAATCCTATAGTCAGGGTTAGCTTGGGTTCTCCTGAGCTTTCCCTTTAGTTATGCTGCTATAGGTTTAGACTGCCGGAGGACATACTGACCACATTTCTTCACTCTGCTGTCTTTCTTTACTGTGGCTGCCTCTGAGGAGGGTGTATCTCACATAAACAAGGGATGAAATATTCCCACTAGAACCATCAAATTGTTATTGCTTTGATTGTTACTGCTGCCGTTAACTGTTTCTCTGTTTATCTTTCCATAGACATGACGACTGGCCTAAATACATCTGTGTTTGTCTGTGTCTCTTTCCTGTCAGCTCAGACCCCAGTCGGCTAAGGCAGAAGGCCGCCCATCCTGAGCCGGGTTCTGCTAGAGGTTTCTTCCTGTTAAAAGGGAGTCGTTCCTTTCCACTGTCGCCAATTGTGCTGCTCAGGATGGGGGATTGTGCTGAAATAACAATTCAGCCCAATCGGCTGGTTCCTTAAATAGAAAATGTTTTATTATTAATTGATTGATTTTTCTGTGAAGTGCCTTGAAATGACTTTGTCATGAACTGGCGCTTTATAAATAAATAAACTTGAAACTTGATAAGGAGACGGCTGCCAGAGGAACGCAGAGACCGTGAGGGTTCATATGGTGAAAGCATTTCTGAAAGATAAGAAGGCCCAAGACACTTAAAAACCATTAAAAGAACCTTAAAATTGATCCTAAAACATAGAGGGAGCCAATGCAGTGATTCTAAGACTGGTGTAATGTGCTCCAGCCTCCTGGTCTTCATCAGGACACGAGCTGCTGAAGTCTGTAAAAGCTGTAAACTTGAGATAGTCTTTTTGGGAAGACCAGAAAGCAGGGCGTTAAAATAATCAATTCTGCTGGTGATAAAAGCTTGCATTAGCGTCTCCGTATTGGCCCGAGAGAGAATGGGGCGGACTCTGGCAATGTTTTTTAGATGATAAAAACCTATTTTTGTCATGTTTTTAATGTGTGGGATAAAAGTCAGCTCAGAGTCAAAAATCACGCCCAGATTTTTCACTTGTAAAGATGGATTAAAAGACAGTAATTGTAGTTTTGGTAAAAAGTCTCTCTCTCTGAGCCTCAGGACCGATAATTAAAACCTCAGTTTTGTCCTGATTGAGCTTGAGAAAGTTTTCTGCCATCCAAGATGTGATGTCTAAAATGCAGTTAAAAAGTGCATCCATTGGTCATGTGTCATCAGGAACAACAGCAGAGACACCACAGCATTGACCAACATCTATATTTAAAGCCATAGTGCGTAACTTCTGTCGCCCCCTAGCGGAATTTTTGCGTCATTACAACAATAGAGCTGGCACTTCCATATGACGTAAGCCCAGCTGCCACCGCTTTATCTCTGCCGTTGTTATTCCAACCGGTATCTGTCTTAATCAAGCTTCAAATTCAGTCTGTTTACTTTACCTGGCTCTATATTTGTTTCAATAAATATCATTTCATTGTTGAAAAAATCAAGAGAAACCAGTAAAATATAAAAATACTGGTAAAAAAAAAAACCTTCAGAGTTCAGGTTGGATTGTTTACAGGTTTGATTGTTCACTTTAATCTACATTTAACAGTTTGGTGTTGAAATTTATTAGTCAGCTGTTGGGGCCACAATGATCTATTTGTCTTATTCAGTGAATTTTTTCAGTTTTGACAAGATGCAGAATCCTGCAATCAGCTACACTGATCTGACTGACTGAAAAACCGTTACACTGGCAAACTGACAGACACAAAGTGACACAGATAGAGACAGAATCAGCTGATCAGCTGGAACTTCGGCGCTCTGGGTTTCATCTGGTGCGCATTTTATAATTTGACAGTGTGTGCGGACCTGCGGACCACTTATGTGCACCCCTGAACATCAGCCAGATCTCTTCTCTCCACCGAGGAAAAGCGACGCCGATACAAATTCGCGTTTGCCTTCTCCTTCGGTCACTTTCCTTCTTAGCCAATAGTCCCTCTGCCGAACGTCCAGGAATTATTTTTTTTTTTCGTGGTAGGATCCACTTCCCGATAAGTGTCTCTCGGCTGTATATTTGGATTCTCCGCCATGTCGACCTTCACGTTCTGCCGGCTGCTACGAGACACTGCGTTCTATTTCTTATTATTTTTCTTGTTGTGACATAAAAGACGTAATTTCATGTGCGACAGCGCGGGAATGTCGCAAGTCGACACGCAAAGTAAAAATTATATATATTGAAAAATACCATGAGATGTTTGAGGAGCCGATCGGCTTAATCTGCATTGTGTCATCTCCTCTGATAGTGGCTTGGCTGAAACGGACATCCACGGACATGTAAAAGTTACGCACTACAGCTTTAACCACTGATAATATCATTGTGGACACAAACGAATAATGACACTGCTTAACACACAACATCCCAAGTGGCAGCTGCAACCCAAGTCAGTGAGTGTCTGTGAATATCTGTGTGCACATCTGTGTGCATGGACGCGCCTGTGACCATAAGGTTTCTCCATAAAATTATTTGACAGTGAGTGTGGAAAGCCATGGCCGCCAGACCTCAAAGCAGACCACAGGGCTGACCCAAGCCCAAAGGGTCCTGGTCCCAACCCTGGAGTGGCAGAACCTGGGCAGGCCCCCACAAGAGAAACCAAAGCCCCCTCCCAGACAAGACCATAAGCAACCTCCAGTGCAGTTACCCCGCAACCGCAGTACAGGCACCCCAGGGAGCTGTGGCGCGATTCCACAGGCACCGCTGGCAGCCAGCCACCCCCAAGCACCCCAGGATACGGATCCAAAGTCCGAGACCCAAGGGCCGCCCCTCATGAAGAGGGTATTGGACGGAGCTAGCGCCCAGCCCACTGGCCAGCCACTGGGAGCAGGCCCGCACACACCCCAAGCACGTCAGCCCCAAACTCTAGAAAACCCCAGTGCGCAGGCTGGTCGGGGAACCAGTAAGCAGTGGGGAGCTTGGTGGGGGGAGACAAGCCCTCATAAAGGGGTATAAGATATTGCTAGGGAGTCCGAGACCCACCCTGACACAAAGACAAACATACATACACAAACAGTCATGCACATACACAAGCATACCTTCCCACCACCATGCACACATAACCAAACTCTATCATACACACCAACATGAACAGAAACCAAAATAGACACCACAGACATACTTACACTCCCCTTACACACACTACACTCCCGGGATCTAGGTACCAGTACCCCCCAAGGTGGCAACTAATCCCAGACCCAGGAGTAGATCCCTTCCCCTCTGAGGCAGAGCAAAGCAGACCACCAGGAACACCGAAGCCACAGACCACCGCTACCCACTCCTGACCCTGACTAGATGGCCAGGTCCTCCACCGTCCCCCAGCCCCTGACCGCAGGCAGAGAACAGGGATGTAAAAAGACCCTGAGCCTCATTCCTCCCGCTCAGATGAGTTGGTAGTGTTAGATGTTCTAGCGTGCATTTAAAACAGAGGTCTATGGTCCAGCCCACCCTCAAGAGTCCTACGTGTGTGTAATGTGAGTATGTATATAGAGAGAGTGTCTAAACTGTGGGTTAAAATTGGGATGCAGTCTGCCACCAGGGCAGAAAGAACCTGCATCCCAAGGCCCTATGTTGCGAAGGGGATTCTGCGATGGAGCGGGAGGAGGAAAGCTGAATGGGATGGGGAGGAAAGGACTGGAAGGGAGATTCCCTCCCAGGGAGCCTGTAGCCCACCAAGGGCATTGGGACCCGGCAGCGGCTACTTCTGCGACCAACGGCGCCCAAGGCAAGCCGCCCAGCATCGCCCAAAAGAAGAACCTAAACCCTCCGCAGCTTCCATTCAGCACTTTTACTATAAAGAGACAGTCGACACCCAGGTCGAGCCCCCCCCCCAGAGCAATCCCCCCCATGGGAGGGACTATTCGGGTAGATTGTAAAGCTCCTCCCACAAACCTCCAGATGCCCCAGTCCCACCGACCACCAGAGGCCCCCAGCCCAGGGCCAAGTACAGGGGCAGACGATTACCCACAATCCCAGCGGCCCATCAACCAGGACCCAGCACCACCCCAGGATCCCCCGACCCACCCCAGCCGGCCCCCCGACCGTCGACCTGTGCCCACCGGCATAGACCCCCCCAGCAGCCCTGCATGCAGCCGCCAGACAACTGCATCCAGAGGCCCCCACAGTCCGACCCGGCCAGGGGAATGGCACCCCGCGCCGACTAACTGACCCCAGCCACCCCAAGCGGGCCCTCTGGCCCCCAAAGCCCAGACAACCCCAGATCAGCAATCAGCCATCAGGACAAGACCAGGACCTCCACCCCCACTAAGTGATGGAGCTGATTAGAAGAGCCCAGAGAGATTTGTTTGATGTAGAGGCAGAGGCACAAGACTGATGTGGTCCATCAATAGGTCCTTATATTGTTTAATACTAAGATTATTTTTATTCTTCCAGTTCATAAGGATTGTCTTCTTAGCAATGCATAAGGTGATAAAAACCATGTGGACTTTGTTCGACTTCAGACCAATATTTTCTAAATTACCCAGAAGGCAAACTGATGGAGCAGCAGGAATGTTACATTTCAGACAAGTTGATAAGTCTTCACATATCTCATGCCAGAATCTTTAAACAGGTGGGCAGAACCAGACAGCATGGATGTAATCATCAGGTGAATTGCTAACCAACATTGATCCATACACAAGGCGCATCGGATTATAAGGCACACTGTTGGTTTTTGAGAAAATTATAGACTTTTAGGTGTGCCTTATAGTGCAGAAAATACGTTAATTTGGACTGTGGTTGAGCAGACACCGTCTCTATAGGAAAGTGGGAGAGTAATGTCACAGAAGCTTCAGAGAGGTGTGTAAGACTTAGTGGTGCAACGGATCAAAAAACTCACGGTTTGGATCAGACCACGGATTTCAGTCACGGATCGGATCACTTTTTGAATCAGCAGACAGTAAAGAAAATAAAAAGACATAACTTTGCTCCTCATGTATTTTCTAAAAACACTTACTCAATGATAATTAAATACAAACATTTATTTTAACATGTCAATACAATGCTTAAATAGAATTTTTGATCAAATTGAATTATATTCTCTCACAGAAGGGTGTTTGTGATGGAATTTTGTAACGTGGCGCAAACACTGTTTTTTTAATCTCTTGTTTTGTATAGCGATAGCGTTTGTTATTGTTTTTGCTCAGTTGGATTGTGCCGCTAAAGGCTGTTTTATGCTGCTGTGATTAGTGGATGTTGCGCTGCTTATTTGTGTTGGATGCTGTCAATGACACACCAGGATGATGTAGCTTCACCGCCCTTGTTCCGTCATCACTGTATTTTACAGGGAAGCCAAAATGCTCCCATACACGCGACTTGAACAATGCAGGTGGTTTTTGGAGCTCCTCTCCTCCTCCAGTAGCCATGACTACTGTTGTGCTTTTCTCTCTTGGATTGAACAGGTGGCGCTTTGGTCCTCCACGTAAACACAAATTTTCATTTATTTTCATGGACCGATCCGCGGACCATATCCATATCAAACCGGTGGGAGAGATCCGTGCGGATCACGTATAAACCGTTGCACCCCTAGTAAGACTAAAACTCTGCTTCCTGGACTGGACCTTGGATTGTCACTGTTTTAGAGGAGTAAAGGAGTAATAAATTCCGTCATATTTCTAGATAGGAGAGCTGCTCCATCCAAAGTAAGATGGATGCCGTCTCTCCAGATCAGTCGAGGTTTCCCCCAAAACGTATGACAATTATCAATGAAGCCCACATTTTTATCAGGACACCACCCAGACAACCAGCGATGAAATGAAGACATACGACTAAAAATGTCAAATATCGACTAAACATTAAGTGACATTTTAGGACAGCTGTGGCTACAACATCTGCGTAGTTTATCACCACCAAACTTGTGTGTGTGTGTGTGTGTGTGTGTGTGTGTGTGTGTATGTGTGTGTGTGAAACAAGCAGTAAAACAAGGGATGTTTGAGTGAACATAGAATTAACATTAATGTACATGTGTTTCAGTAATCCCTGCAGATGTTCAACTGACTGTGCTGATTAAACAAGAAGCTCCTGAAGAATTGAGGCCTTCTTTGGACCAGCAGGAACCAGAGACCCTCAACATAAAGAAGGAAGAGGAGGAACTCTGTATCAGTCTGAAGGAAGAGCAGCTCAATGTGAAGGAGGAGACTGATGCCACCAGCGTTCCCCTCACTGTAGTTTCTTTGAAGAGTGAAAATGATGATGAGAAGCCTCCTTTCTCACAGCTTCATCAACATCAATCAGAAGACAGAGATCTTTCAACCAGCAGATCAACTGATCAGATGACACCAGCACCTGGTGTAGACGACTGTGGAGAAGAGGAAACCACCAGAAACCCAGATTTAAATACTCATGAAGATGATTCTAACTCTTCAGACACTGAACTAAGTGAGGATGAGGAAGAGGACGAGGAGATGAACAATCCTGACTCTCACCTGAAACACTTGTCAGACTCTGGATCAGTAACTGAAGACAGTGACGATGAGTGGAAGGTGAGCAGGTCTCCTGAGTCCGGTCACAACCAGATTTTTAGCTGTTCTGAGTGTAGTAAAGAGTTTGGTAGCAACCAGTCTTTACTTAAACATGTGACCAGTCATTCAAGAGGAAGGTCTGCAAGTTGTTTTGGAAACAAGGAACTTTTTAGAGTGAAGAAAAATTCAAACTTGCTCTGGCAAGAGCAGACAAGACAGAAATCATTGAGTTGTGATGAATGTGGTAAAAGATTTACCAGGATGGGTAATCTCAGGACACACATGAGAATCCACACAGGTCAGAAACCATTTGTGTGCAATGTTTGCAAAAGAAGATTTAGTGCAAAGTCACATTTAAACAGACACATGATAATCCACACAGGTCAGAAACCATTTGGGTGCAATGCTTGTGAAAGAAGATTTCACCTAAAGTCAATTTTAAAAATTCACATGAGAATCCACACAGGTCAGAAACCATTTTGTTGTGACGTTTGTCAAAAAAGATTTCGCCAAAAGACCGATTTAAACAAGCACATGAGAATCCACACTCGTCAGAAACCATTTTGTTGTGATGTTTGTGAAAAAACATTTAACCAAAAGTCACATTTAAACAATCACATGTATATCCACTCAGGTCAGAAACCATTTTGTTGTGATAGTTGTGAAAAAAGATTTAGCCAAAAGGCCGATTTAAAAAACCACATGTATATCCACACAGGTCAGAAACCGTTTTGTTGTGACGTTTGTCAAAAAACATTTGCCCAAAGGTCACACTTAAACAGCCACATGAAAATCCACACAGGTCAGAAACCATTTTGTTGTGACGTTTGTGAAAAAAGATTTTGTCGAAAGTCAAATTTAAACAGCCACATGAGAATCCACACAGGTCAAAAACCGTTTTGTTGTGACATTTGTGAAAAAACATTTAACCAAAAGTCATATTTAAACAAGCACATGAGAATCCACACAGGTCAAAAACCGTTTTGTTGTGACATTTGTGAAAAAACATTTAGCCAAAAGTCATATTTAAACAAGCACATGATAATCCACACAGGTCAGAAACCGTTTTGTTGTGACATTTGTGAAAAAACATTTAGCCGAAAGTCATATTTAAACAGGCACATGAGAACCCACACAGGTCAGAAACCTGGACTCCAAACAGTCCGCCTCCTTATATTGTTTCCTTTTCTTTGATTTCTTGCTTGTATGTTCTCTCAATGTAAGTCGCTTTGGATAAAAGCGTCTGTTAAATGACAGTAGTAGTAGTAGTAGTGAAACATTTAGGGCCTGATTTATCAAAGGTTTACAGTTGTTAAAACAGGCGCAAACCTCTCAGCGGCCGCAAAAATTAGCAGCTGGTGATTTACCAACGACGTGCAGGTAAAACTGCGCTTGTTAAACCTGCCACTAGATGCGCAAAGTTTTAGGGCCTTTTCCCTTGATTGATATGCAATGTGGTCGGGATGGGCCGAAATATTGTTTGGTGATACAAAACGTGACGCAACGCATCGAGTACAAAAAAAAGGGATCGTGAAATAAAGACTAGACTCATCACCGATGTCCAGACCAGGAAGAATATCATGTACGACATGCAAGCGCGCTACCTGGAGCAATAAGCAGCTGTCTCAGAAGCACTGAGCTGCCCAGAAATCCGAAGGAATGTGACAGAAATCGACACTCTGGATAAGATAAGATAAGAGGAACTTTATTTATCCCGAGGGAAATTCTTTTGTTACAAGCATGCTCAAGAACAAGAAAAATGAAAAATATACAATAAGTAATAATAATAATAAAATAAAAACAGTATGCATAAGTAAAGTAAATTATAATAACGACAGTGGAATAAAATACAATAACTATAGAAGTATGTATTAGTAAACATTCAATGACATACATATGTGNATAGGAAAGTGGGAGAGTAATGTCACAGAAGCTGCAGAGAGGTGTGTAAGACTTAGTGGTGCAACGGATCAAAAAACTCACGGTTTGGATCAGACCACGGATTTCAGTCACGGATCGGATCACTTTTTGAATCAGCAGACAGTAAAGAAAATGAAAAGACTAAACTTTGCTCCTCATGTATTTTCTAAAAACACTTACTCAATGATAATTAAATACCATGGGGACCGAAGCCTGGTCCCCATGAGGGGGACTCCCCTTTTTAGGGTTAGGGGTTAGGTTTATAGGTATGGTGTGAATAGAGTTTTAGTTAGTCTTAGGGTTAGTTATAGATCAGTAATGGTTAAGGTTAGGAAAAGGGTTTGGGTTAGGTATAAATCTAGTTACTAAAATCAATGGAAGTCAATGGACGGTCCCCATAAGGATACCAAAACACACTTGTGTGTGTGTGTGTGTGTGTGTGTGTGTGTGTGTGTGTGTGTGTGTGTGTGTGTGTGTGTGTGTGTGTGTGTGAAACAAGCAGTAAAACAAGGGATGTTTGAGTCAACATAGAATTAACATTAATGTACATGTGTACATGTGTTTCAGTGATCCCTGCAGATGTTCAACTGACTGTGCTGATTAAACAAGAAGCTCCTGAGGAATTGAGGCCTTCTTTGGACCTGCAGGAACCAGAGACCCTCAACATAAAGGATGAAGAGGAGGAACTCTGTATCAATCTGAAGGAAGAGCAGCTCAATGTGAAGGAGGAGACTGATGCCACCAGCGTTCCCCTCACTGCAGTTTCTTTGAAGAGTGAAAATGATGATGAGAAGCCTCCTTTCTCACAGCTTCATCAACACCAATCAGAAGACAGAGATCTTTCAACCAGCAGATCAACTGATCAGATGACACCAGCACCTGGTGTAGAGGACTGTGGAGAAGAGGAAACCACCAGGAACCCAGATGTAAATACTCATGAAGATGATTCTAACTCTTCAGACACTGAACTAAGTGAGGATGATGAAGAGGACGAGGATATGAACAATCCTGATTCTCACCTGAAACACGTGTCAGACTCTGGATCAGTAACTGAAGACAGTGACGATGAGTGGAAGGTGAGCAGGTCTCCTGAGTCCGGTCACAACCAGATTTTTAGCTGTTCTGAGTGTAGTAAAGAGTTTGGTAGCAACCAGTCTTTACTTAAACATGTGACCAGTCATTCAAGAGGAAGGTCTGCAAGTTGTTTTGGATACAATAAACATTTTAGAGTGAAGAAAAATTCAAACTTGCTCAGGAAAGAGCAGACAAGACTGAAATCATTGAGTTCTGATGAATGTGGTAAAACATTCTGCAGGATGGATGATCTCAGGACACACATGGGAATCCACACAGGTCAGAAACCATTTGGGTGCAATGCTTGTGAAAGAAGATTTCACCTAAAGTCAAATTTAAAAATTCACATGAGAATCCACACAGGTCAGAAACCATTTTGTTGTGACGTTTGTGAAAAAAGATTTAGCCAAAAGTCAAATTTAGTCACGCACATGAGAATCCACACAGGTCAGAAACCATTTTGTTGTGATGTTTGTGAAAAAAGATTTAGCCAAAAGACAGGTTTAAACAAGCACATGAGAATCCACACAGGGCAGAAACCATTTTGTTGTGACGTTTGTGAAAAAACATTTAGCCAAAAGTCACATTTAAACAATCACATGTATATCCACTCAGGTCAGCAACCATTTTGTTGTGATAGTTGTGAAAAAAGATTTAGCCAAAAGGCTGATTTAAAAAAGCACATGAGAATTCACACAGGTCAGAAACCGTTTTGTTGTGACGTTTGTCAAAAAACATTTGCCCAAAGGTCACACTTAAACAGCCACATGAGAATCCACACAGGTCAGAAACCATTTTGTTGTGCAATTTGTGAAAAAACATTTAGCCAAAAGTCATATTTAAACAAGCACATGATAATCCACACAGGTCAGAAACCGTTTTGTTGTGACATTTGTGAAAAAACATTTAACTATAAGTCAAATTTAAACAAGCACATGAGACTCCACACAGGTCAGAAACCATTTTGTTGTGACGTTTGTGAAAAAAGATTTAACCAAAACACAGATTTAAACAAGCACATGAGAATACACACAGGTCAGAAAACATTTAGGGCCTGATTTATCAAAGGTTTACAGTTGTTAAAACAGGCGCAAACCACTCTGCGGCCGCAAAAATTAGCAGCTGGTGATTTACCAACGACTTGCAGGTAAAACTGCGCTTGTTAAACCTGCCACTAGATGCGCAAAGTTTTAGCGCCTTTGCCCTTGATTGATATGCAATGTGGTCGGGATGGGACGAAATATTGTTTGGTGTTACAAAACGTGACGCAACGCATCGAGTACAAAAAAAATGGATCGTGAAATAAAGACTAGACTCATCACCGATGTCCAGACCAGGAAGAATATTATGTACGACATGCAAGCGCGCTACCTGGAGCAATAAGCAGCTGTCTCAGAAGCACTGAGCTGCCCAGAAATCCGAAGGAATGTGACAGAAATCGACACTCAGGATAAAATAAGAAAAGAGGAACTTTATTTATCCAGGGGGAAATTTTTTTGTCACAAGCATGCTCAAGAACAAGAAAAATGAAAAATATACAATAAGTAATAATAATAATAATAATAAAATAAAAACAGTATGCATAAGTAAAGTAAATTATAATAACGACAGTGGAATAAAATACAATAACTATAGAAGTATGTATTAGTAAACATTCAATGACATACATATGTGTGATATTGCACGATTTGACTGAGGCCAAAGTAACATTAGTGTTAATATTAATATTATTATTAGTCCTGAGAAATCACCTACAGAGCAGTGAAGAGTTGTACAGTCTTATTGCCACAGATAGGAAGGATTTCCTGTGACGGTCAGTTCTGCATTTAGGGGCGATGAGTCTATTGCTGCGTGTGCTCCGATGGCCCATCAGGGAGGCATGCATGGGGTGAGAGGGGTTGTCCATGATACCGAGAAGCTTTTTTAGCATTATCCTCTCAGTTACCTCTGCCAGGTTCTCCAGACTGACACCCAGGACCGCACCAGCCTTTTTAATCAGCTTGTTCAGCCTGTTTGCATCAGCTTTCTTCACCCCACTGCCCCAGCACACAGCAGCAAAGAACACGAGTCTCTACCACAGAGTGATAGAACATGGTCAGCATTTTCCTGCATACGTTGAAAGACCTGAGCCGCCTCAGAAGGAAAAGCCGTCTCTGCCCTTTCTTGAAAACGGTGTTGGTGTTGTTAGACCAGTCCAGTTTACAGTCAATGTGTACCCCCAGGTACCTGTAGTCCTCAACTACCTCCACATCAGCCCCTCTGATGATGACAGGGGTGGGAGGAGGAGCCTGCCTCCTAAAGTCCACAACCAATTCCTTTGTCTTTGTGATGTTAAGCTGTAAATGGTTTAGCTCACATCACTGAACAAAGCTCTCCACCACACTCCTGTATTCCTCCTCCTGTCCATCCCTGATACAGCCCACAATGACAGAATCATCAGAGAATTTCTTCAGGTGACATGACTGAGACTTGTACTTGAAATCAGACGTGTAGAGGGTGAAGAGCAAGGGTGATAGGACGGTCCCCTATGGCGCTCCCATACTACTCAGGATGTCATCAGAGCAGCAGCTCCTCAGCCGGACATGCTGTGGTCGATTTGTTAAATAGTCCGTAATCCAAGCTACCAGTGAGTCGTCCACTTGCAATTCCGTGAGCTTATTCTTAAGCAGTGATGGTCTGATTGTGTTAAAAGCACTAGAGAAGTAAAAAAACATGACCCTTACCGTGTTCCCAACAATGTGGAGGCATGACATTCTGTGTTGTGACTGACATGTCACTCTGACTGACACACGCCAGAGAGGGACAGGTGAAATGGACGAATATTTGGATGAGACGAGCAGCTCAGATCTGTATCGTTTCGAGCCGATAGTTCGCCCTGCAGCGGATTGGCGGCATAGAAAGGGGCTCTTCTCTACTAGTACACTGTTAGCCAACGCTATTAGCTCCATTTACATCATGTGACTCTGTAAACAGGTGCAGCTGCGCGCGCAACCGCACTACTGTTTGAGAACAAGCAGGGATTTCACTAGAGCAAGGTAGCAGATAATTCAGGTGAGCTGAGTTCGGTCGCTGTTTACTTCCTGGCGAAACTGGTGACGCGGGTTACGTAATACTGGGGCGGAAATAAGGGAAAGGACTCGTGACGCGGGTCACGTGATAGGAGTCGGTGATTTGAGGAAAAGAAAAAATCCTGTTTAAAAGCGAGTAACTTGCTGTTCACGGCAGAACAAGCAGGGATTTCACTAGAGCAAGCTAGCAGATAATTCAGGTGAGCTGAGTTCGGTCGCTGTTTACTTCCTGGCGAAACTGGTGACGCGGGTTACGTAATACTGGGGCGGTCACGCGGGTTTCAGCCTGTTGCAATTAGCTTAGCCAATCAACTGTGTGATTGTTAGGTATATAGCCAGACACATTAGACTGAGCGTCAGCGTGTTTGGTCCCACATCGGTTAAGACCACAGAGGGTCAAGACCTACGAGTCTACCTGCGCGAGTCCACCGAGCAAAGTAAGTACAAACCACTACACAGACACCATGTGCAAATCACACATCCCAGTCATAGTTGGGCACAGACCTCGCCGCGCTCTCTATAGACAACGTAATCCGCACTGCCTCATCCAGCCCATGGCTGCCACATCCTCCGTTACCCTCGACCTCTGGAACTGTCAGTCCGCAGTTAACAAAACAGAGTTCATCAGTTCTCTGCCGCACCTCTCCGATATACAGGTCCTAGCCCTGACCGAGACCTGGATTCGTCCTGACAACACAGCAACACCGGCTGCCCTCTCTTCTAATGCAGAATTCACACACACTCCTCGTCCTGCTGGGCGAGGAGGCGGTACAGGCATCCTGATTTCCAAAATGTGGAAATTTTCCTCCTTGCAAACCACTACTACCTGCTCCTCATTCGAATTTCATGCAGTACGAATCTCTAAGCCCGTCGCTGCCTATGTTTTGGTTATTTACCGCCCTCCGGGAGGCAACATGGAGCAATTTATGGATGAACTGGACACAATCCTATCCGACATTCCGGATGATAACTCCCCTTTAATTGTTATGGGCGACATGAACATTCATATCGACAAAACNCACTCCTTCATCCAAACCTACATTCCCACGCGTCAGCTACGCTCAGCCGCTGAAAGACGCCTAGCGCTTCCACCACAACGTGGCATGAGATCATGTTCCAAACTCTTCTCCTCTGTTGTCCCCCGATGGTGGAATGACCTACCAAGCTCGGTCCGATCCTCAGAGTCGGCAGCTACTTTTAAGAGCAGACTTAAGACTCACCTCTTTAAAGAACACTTTCAGTCTTAATGAGGAATTGATTTATGATTTATGATAGCGATTTGGGAGTTTATCTCTACAAAAAAAAAAAAAAAATTGATACACTTGATGTATCAGCGTCGGAATTAAACTGGACTCCAAACAGTCCGCCTCCTTATATTGTTTCCTTCTCTTTGATTTCTTGCTTGTATGTTCTCTCAATGTAAGTCGCTTTGGATAAAAGCGTCTGCTAAATGACAGTAGTAGTAGTACTGTTTCAAGCCAATGGTTCGTACTGCAGCGGCTTCAGCGGCTTAGAATGGGACCTGTCCCTTTGTAGTATATTGTTGTTGATCAAAGCAAAAAACTACATTTTGATTACCTCGTGTCATATCTGTGACTCAGCCTCATCAGGCAGCGCGTGTGACCGCTGCACATTATTGTCTGCACAAAAGCATGTTTCAGAGGGTGTCCAAGGTATAAATCAAAGTATCTCAGCATGAAGAGAAAACCATTCAGTAATGTGCTAAAAACATGTTTTCACAGTCACAAACACTAAAATGAACTTTGATAACGGCCGTATACATTTCCTGTTCAAACTCACTCACCACTGAGCGGAGGTGTGGCCGAGACGCTGCTCTTTTTATATTCAGCAGCGGCAGAACTGTGACGTCGCGATTAAAGAAAATAAGGTTTCAGCCAATAGCAATGCCTGATTCAAATTCAAGTGCAGTGTCACGTTTTAAATCTGAAGAGGGCGCTCCACTAACGGTTTTTGGTATAAAATGAATAGTTTTATAAAAAGTGCAAAAATACTAAAAGCAAGACCCAGAAATGTAGGCAGGACTATTAAACACTATTAACACTATTAAACACTATTAAATATTATAGCGTTTATTAGCAAAAAAAAGTTGATTTGGGGGTAAGTTGCACTTTAAGCCACTGAAGACAGCCACAACAGTTGTTTGTGATGAAAAAGAGCCCACTGTTTCACTGATAATGTCACTGAAGTTCATGGTCGAGCAAAGCATGTCACCAGACGAAAATGACACACAGACTATCGCCAACATGAAAAGCGCTATCCTGTTAGGCCTTGTGTTTCCGTGTGTGCAACTGAAACCAAAATAAACAAGTTATTATATAGTAATATATTTTTCTTTTATTTTTATTTTTTGATATCGTTTCGTGACTCTGACATATCGAGGTGCATCGTATCATGAGCTTAAGTGTATCGTCCCATCCCTACAATGTGGGAGGAGAACACGCAAATGAGTGGGTGATCCAGGTGCAATGTGATTTATCAAACCTGAAAATGTTTGCGGTTTCTAATTTTGCGCATATTTTTAGCGCTTTTGAAAAGCATGTCTCAACTTGACGCAAAAATAACTGCAGTGATTGATGCGAGGAGTAGACACAGACAGACATCTGGATAATTCCAGCACACTGTGGCAGTTAATGCTGCGTCTCCCAGTAGATGGTCTAGTGTGTGTTTTGAATGCAATTTTACAGATACATGAATTGTGATGTAAACGTGCCAAATTATCCAGGCTCAGAACACGACTCTTTCCTTCCGAGGAACAGTGTTATATTTACAAGGTTGAGAGATGGTGAATATGGAGATGGGTTGCTCTTGGGTTAGTGTGTTACGTTATTCGTGCTGTAAATATCATTCCTCACATTTATGAATATGATATCAGCTCATGATCTATTCTTAAGGTGGGGCAGACCACCTTTACCCCTCCCTCCTAACACCTGTGCTCAACCCGACTACTGAGAGGGAACATCGATATAATCTGCTCAACATACGCACTAGAAACATTGTGGCGCGCACCGCTTCCTCAAAAGCAGGCGTTGGTGTTTGGACCGCACTGGAGGAAAACTTTACACATCTGGGGTCCGTTCCAGAAAGCTTGGTCAACTTACCATTTGGTAAACCCTGAACTCATGGTTAATCAACCAAGAACCTGCTTAACCTGTGTATGTCAATTCCATAACACCTGATAAAAATCTGGTTAATTAACATATGAAAACATATAGACCCTCTCAATGGATCACTGAATTCATGAGTCACAATGGAAAGTGAAGGGAAAACAAGGGCAGCATATTTTCTTTTTTTAATTCCTTTTTTATTAAACAACTGAAACATACATTCTGCATACAACTGGTACACAATGATAACTTTTTAAAACAAAACAAAACAAAAACTTAACTTTTCAACTTGTGTAGCATTGAACCAGGGTTATCTTTTTATTCATTCTCCTAAGGAGAAATCTGGCCTAATTGCTTTTATGTACTTTAACCATTTTTCCCAATTCCTTTTAAATCTGTCCTTATCCAGTTTTAAAGAGAAGGTTAGCTTTTCCATCACATATATATTATGTATTACCTCAACCAATCCTCAACCTTAGGGACCCCATTTTTCCTCCATCTACTGGTTATTGCTTTTTTGCTTGCAATCAGCATTATTCTGTGTGCGTGGTCCGTCCACGCTGAGCAGCCGCGTGACGACACGCGGCTGCCCTTTTAGACCCGCCCATAAAATCCTGAAAGACTCTTGAAACGCAATTTGAAGGCTAGCTCCGAAATTCAGTTTTTAATTGTTGGGAGGTCACATGTTTAGAACAGTACATTAATTATGTTTATAATGTGGTTAGAAGAAAATAGCAGAATTCCCTTTACACGGTTTTTAAAGTTTCTTAAAAACATTCTCTGTCTAATGAATTAGAAAATCCAACTGATATAAATGTTTTTGAAATGATTTTATTCTGATTCAGTTTTATATTTTTCATAGAGGACACAGTTGTTTAACGTTGTCATTGTTTGAAGAAAATCCTGTCTAAAATTATTAGAAACATAAATGAACAACTTTACAAAGTCAGAGAAAAAACTAACCTTTACTGGTAAATTTACAAACAATATTTAGATAATTTGAATTATTCTTTATTAGATCAACAATAAAATAGCATCATTTTAAATATAAATACTTTTTCAAAAACCTGTACAGAAAATTTCTGAAGAACAAGAAGTATAAAGTTTGGAAATTTATGATTCTTCCTGATTTGTTAAATGTTTATACTTGTAGCTACAAGTCTACAGCTTTTTAATGTGAATCTATTAAAGTAAAGTGATGATAAACTTCATGTGGAGAGTCTCTTTTTTCCTGTTATTATTATTATTATTATTATTATTATCATTATTATAACCTTTATTTAACCAGGATTGTCTCATTGAGATTCAAAACCTCATTTCCAAGGGAGTCCTGGCCAAGAGGCAGCAAAAAACAGTTACAAGATTAAAAATGACAGATAATTAGACATTTAAGAACAATTACAAATAAAAACTGAACTGATGGAGAGATCATATTTCTCCTGTTCTCCAGCAATTATACACTCACCGGCCACTTTATTAGGTACACCTGTCCAACTGCTCGTTAACACTTAATTTCTAATCAGCCAATCACATGGCGGCAACTCAGTGCATTTAGGCATGTACACATGGTCAAGACAATCTCCTGCAGTTCAAACCGAGCATCAGTATGGGGAAGAAAGGTGATTTGAGTGACTTTGAACGTGGCATGGTTGTTGGTGCCAGAATGGCTGGTCTGAGTATTTCAGAAACTGCTGATCTACTGGGATTTTCACGCACAACCATCTCTAGGGTTTACAGAGAATGGTCCCAAAAAGAAAAAATATCCAGTGAGCGGCAGTTCTGTGGGCAGAAATGCCTTGTTGATGCCAGAGGTCAGAGGAGAATGGCCAGACTGGTTCGAGCTGATAGAAAGGCAACAGTGACTCAAATAACCACTCGTTACAACCAAGGTAGGCAGAAGAGCATCTCTGAACGCACAGTACGTCGAACTTTGAGGCAGATGGGCTACAGCAGCAGAAGACCACGCCGGGTGCCACTCCTTTCAGCTAAGAACAGGAAACTGAGGCTACAATTTGCACAAGCTCATCGAAATTGGACAATAGAAGATTGGAAAAACGTTGCCTGGTCTGATGAGTCTCGATTTCTGCTGCGACATTCGGATGGTAGGGTCAGAATTTGGCGTCAACAACATGAAAGCATGGATCCATCCTGCCTTGTATCAACGGTTCAGGCTGGTGGTGGTGGTGTAATGGTGTGGGGACTATTTTCTTGGCACTCTTTGAGCCCCTTGGTACCAATTGAGCATCGTTACAACGCCACAGCCTACCTGAGTATTGTTGCTGACCATGTCCATCCCTTTATGACCACAATGTACCCAACTTCTGATGGCTACTTTCAGCAGGATAATGCGCCATGTCATAAAGCTGGAATCATCTCGGACTGGTTTCTTGAACATGACAATGAGTTCACTGTACTCAAATGGCCTCCACAGTCACCAGATCTCAATCCAATAGAGCATCTTTGGGATGTGGTGGAACGGGAGATTCGCATCATGGATGTGCAGCCGACAAATCTGTGCCAACTGTGTGATGCCATCATGTCAATATGGACCAAACTCTCTGAGGAATGCTTCCAGCACCTTGTTGAATCTATGCCACGAAGAATTGAGGCAGTTCTGAAGACAAAAGGGGGTCCAACCCGTTACTAGCATGGTGTACCTAATAAAGTGCCCGGTGAGTGTATATTGTTTGAGTAACAATGGTTTTTAAGTAGCTCTCTTAATCCCCCCTCCATCTGACAAATATATAGATTTGAAATAAAATATTTATTTGGACATGCATGACGTTGGCATTTTGTTTACATCTACCAGCCAATAGCAGGCAGAGTAGCGGGTTGCCTAACATGGTATACATTCTGAAATAGTTATGCTGGTACTGTAGAGGATGGCAGAGTCAGTGGGTTGAGAAGCTGCTTCGCACAGCCAGGGATTTTGTGGTCCTTTTTGAGGGAGGAGTGACCGGAGAGAATTGGGGGCCAGAGCGCTTGCGGGGGTGTCGAGCCCGGCACCCCCATGGCTTGAGGCCTTGTTTTGTTGTGGCATCTGTGCATCAGATGTTCTGGCGTTTGTGTTCCATATGCCACAAAAGTACTAAAAATGAAAAAAATGTTCTATAGTAATTTTGTCCTCCTATAATATCTCAGCAAAAATATCTTTTTTAGAACTACAAATTTTGTTTAAAAGGTCTTGAATGTCCATTTGCAATTTTATGTTTTGTAAAATTTAAGCCATTTTCCCTCTCATCAGTAGACTAACAGCAAAATAACATTTTATCTTATTTTCCACTGTTTCCATCTTCTCTTGAGCTGTTGAGGCTGCTCTTTTCTGTTATGCGTTTTTATTTGGACATGTCTGAGCACACTGGTTTTATTTCTCACAATTTTTACAGCCACATGATTGTGGTACCAGCACCGCCCGAGTCTGCAGGTCAAGTAGCTGGAAGCACTGGGGACATTTGGTGATTATACACCTTATTTGCTTGCCATAGAAGATTACTTGACATGTGAGAAGCAGGTTCATGTGGAAACGTTTGTATTAGCAGCTCATGCTAACACGGAGCAGCAGGTGTCTGAAATGGGGGAACTCCGGGGTGTGGGTTTGGCTGGAGGACACACCCAGGCAGGAACATTTTTCTGCTGGTTGGATAAATGGGGCGTGCAGGATGGTGTGAGGAGAACAGAAGAGCTTAGGAGAGGACTGCAGGAAGTTATGGTTTGCTCGAGAAGAATCGATGACTGAATTGACTTCCGGGTAAGATGGCGCACTGAAAGGACAGTCTTCTTAACTCGGTAAGCTTGGTCCCGACTAAACTAAA
Source organism: Pachypanchax playfairii (assembly GCA_006937955.1). NCBI lineage: Eukaryota > Metazoa > Chordata > Actinopteri > Cyprinodontiformes > Aplocheilidae > Pachypanchax > Pachypanchax playfairii. Next base: position 842,978 of record SSNP01000190.1, read on the forward strand.
GATTACGGGGAATAAACCACTATAAAGAACCAAGAACTTGAAAAGTCAGCCAACAAAAAAATGAACAAACAGAAAAAACCTGCTGCTGTTAAAAACCTTGTCGATAAACAAGCTGAAAATCCGAGCGAGCATAGCTATGCTGCATCTATGGATGATACAGCTAGCGCCAACAAACGGAACAGAGAAAACGATACGCCAACAAACACTCCAGAAAAAATCACAAAAAATCTAAAAACAGCTCCTCAGAAGAGCCAAATGCGGAAAAGATGGACGCAATTCTGAAGGCCGTAGAATCACTTGGAAAACGAGTGGACGACCGAATGGAAGAAATCCAGGCTCAGATGAAACAGCACAGCGCCATGCTAGCTAGCATCGCCAAGACGGTACAACTTAATTCAGAGGAGCTTAAAGAATGTAAAACGAAGGTGAACTCGCTGGAGAAACAAACAGACACACTCAAAAGAAAACGAAGCCATGAAAGACCGCATCCGCGAGCTAGAAAGGTACAAGAGAAGATGGTGTCTCCGTGTTAAAGGGAAAAAAGAAACTGCCAACGAAAATGTAAGGGAGGACATCGTCAAACTCTTGAGCCTGATTGCTCCTGACCTCAAGGAGAAGATGGATGATGCGGTTGACGTCGTACACAGAGTGGGGAAGATATCCGACAACCGACCTCGACAGATTATCATTCTCTTCGCCAAACATACAGTAAGAGACATCTGGAAAAGATCAAAGACGGCGCCGGTATGTAAAGCGGAGGGAGTCCGTTTTGCAGAAGACCTGACGAGGGAGGACTTGCTGGCGAGGCAGGCGATGTGGCCGCGGATCGAGCAGGCGAGAAAGGAGGGCAAGGCAGCGGGCTTCAGGGGTCCACACGGCTTCATCCAAGGCAAGCGTATAGCAGAGAGACCAGAGGAGGGGAGATGAAGGCTGAAGCAGATCTGAATACTGGTAGTGGAGACGACTGAACATGGGAGTTTCACTAGGTTGTACTCCACCTCCTCAACACCCTTTTTCCACAGTAAAGTTAAGTGTTTCTCTACATATGTTCTAATTTTCAGTTAAAAGTTAACATTTCTCTTTCTTCTTTTAATGCAAGGGGACTCAAACGTAAAGCTGTACTTTTGTTTTGTGAAGGGCAAAAATCTAATTGTGTTTTTCTACAGGAAACACATTCTGAACAAGCAGATGTTAAATTTTGGACACAACAATGGGGGGATAAAATCCTGTTTAGCCATGGAACCAGCAGATCTGCAGGAACAGCCATATGTTTTAATAGATGTCCAGGTGAAATAATAACTCATGAAACTGATGATGATGGTCACTGGATAGCATGTGTGTTAAAGATTGATGGTGCATTTCTAATTCTAGTAAACCTTTATGGTTACAACAATGGACAAAAAAATAGGACGTTACTATATCAAGTAACAACAGTTATTAAACGGCTCCAAAATAAATTTACAACAGAACATATAGTGGTTGGAGGAGATTATAACATATCGCCTGATGAATGGATGGACAGGTGGCCGACAAGATACTCACAGGTTCAGCATAACCAGATTATTAAAATTTTTATGACTGAAAACGGCCTGACAGATATATGGAGAGCTTTAAATGGGAATTGTAGACAGTTTACCTGGTTTAAACCCAATGGACAGGCTAAATCCAGGATCGATTATTGGCTAGTATCAAGTGCATTAGAAAGGCATGTCACAGAAACAAAAATCTCTGGCAGCCCCCTAAGTGACCACTGTATAATTGAAATGACTATCTCAAGTTATAACACCAGAAAATCTACAGACTATTGGAAATTTAATTCTAATTTATTGCTTAATCAGGATTACTGTAAGGGAATTAAAAATCTTATTCTGGAAATACAAAATAATAAGTTAGGTTCACATACACAAAAATGGGAATACCTCAAATTTTCTATTAGAAAATATTCCATATCATTTAGTAAAAAAATGAAAGAGGAAAATAATAAAAAGGAATCTGAATTGGTTAAAACCTTACTCACCTACTACAATAAAGTAAATTGGACTGAAGAAGACAAATATATTATTAATAATATTCAACTACAACTAGATAAATTATATCTAAAAAAAGCTCATGGAGCATACATAAGATCCAAAGCCAAATGGATTGAGAATGGTGAAAAAAACTCATCCTATTTTTGTAAATTAGAGAAACAAAGACAGGAAAAAAATACTATCTCCTCCATTATTATTAATCAACAAGAATGCACTGATCCTAAACAAATATCTAGAGAAGTCTGGACATTCTTTAATGATATTTATAAATCTGCTTATAGTGAACCAAAAACTAACATCTTCTTTGAAAACATAAAGAGAAAGATTCCCAAAATTGATAAATCATTCAAAAATTTATGTGATGAAGATTTAAAAGTAGAAGAACTGGACTCTGCCATTAAAAAGATGTCATTAGATCGCTCTCCGGGGCCGGATGGTATTACATCCAACTTTTACAAACACTTCTGGGAGGAAATTAAAATTTTGCTTTTCCAAGCCATAAAAGAATGTATTATGAACAAGGAACTTATGACAACAAGGAAACAAGGCTTAATTAAATTACTACCTAAACGTGGAAAAGACAAAAGAAAATTAAACAACCTAAGACCAATAACCCTCTTAAACACTGATTATAAAATCCTTACAGCTGCTTACGCAGCTAGACTTAAAATAGGTCTTTTCAAAATCATTAGTCCAACTCAGTCGGGATTTCTTAAAGGAAGAAGAATCCATAATAATATCAGATTAGTTCTAGACCTTATTGATTATAAACATTTAATTGAAGAAGATGGATTTATACTTTTCTTGGATTTTTGTAAAGCCTTTGATTCAGTTAAGCACACTTTTATTTTTGAAACTTTCAAACATTTTGGGTTTGGTGATACATTTCTGGATATAATCTCCATGTTACACACGGATATTAATAGCTGTGTCTCTCTTACAGAAGGTACCTGTCCCAGATTTAAAATAGAAAGAGGTATAAGACAGGGATGTAGCCTTTCACCTCTGTTGTTCATAACGGTTGTTGAACTGTTGGCTATTCTCATGAAAAACTCAAACATCAAAGGGCTAAATATAGATGGACAACATTTAATTTTCAGCCAACTAGCAGATGATATGCCAATGTCTCTAAAAGACAAAGAGCAAATTCCCATAGCACTACAAACTATAGAGCTATTCTCTCAAGCCTCAGGATTATACCTGAACCTGGAAAAATGTGAACTTTTGAGTATCCATGGCTGTCCTGAGACATCATTATGTAACATTCCCATAAAAGAAGAGGCCAAATATCTAGGAATAAAAATTACTCAATGTCCAGATTCTAGAGTTAAAAACAATATTGAGAATGCTATTGAAAAATCAAAATTTAAACTGAATAGCTGGCTTCAAAGAGATATATCCTTACTAGGTAGATCTCTTCTAATTAAAATTGAATCCATATCCAGACTAATTTATCCAGCATATTCCTTAGCTATCCCTCCAAAAACCATAAATATGATAAACAAAATAAACTTTGATTTTATTTGGAGAAAGAAACACCACTATATCAGAAAAGGTGATTTGGTGAAAGACTTTGATGAAGGTGGAATAAAAGCCATTGATTTTGATGTAATGAATAGTGTTTTAAAAGTGAAATAGCTTCAATCGTTTTTGAGAAATGATAAAGAAATATGGTTTGCACTACCATCTTTAGTATTCAGTAAAATGGGTGGTATAGAATTTCTATTAAAATGTGATTTTGAATGATCCAAACTTCCTGTAAAACTGCCCACATTTCACCAGCAAGTCCTGCTAAACTGGAAGATGATGTTCAAACATAATTTTAGCCCTCATGATGTGCCTATATGGAACAACAGAGTGATCAAAAAGAGAGGGAAATCTATATTTATGGATGATTGGAAAAGGAAAAACATCTGGTCAATTACACATCTGATGAATAACAAAGGCGACATGTTGAACCGAGAGGAATTCAACATCAAATACAGTCTGAACTGTTCTGTTGCTGTGTACAATAGAGTGATCCACAGCATCCCCAAAGCACTCATTCAACTCATTCAAAACAATATTGACAATACACCGACACCCACATTAAGAAGCTTAAAGCTGGAGTGCGTAACTTTTACATGTCCGTGGATGTCCGTTTCAGCCAAGCCACTATCAGAGGAGATGACACAATGCAGATTAAGCCGATCGGCTCCTCAAACATCTCACGGTATTTTTCAATATATATCATTTTTACTTTGCGTGTCGACTGCGACATTCCCGCGCTGTCGCACATGAAATTACGTCTTTTATGTCACAACAAGAAAAATAATTAGAAATAGAACGCAGTGTCTCGTAGCAGCCGGCAGAACGTGAAGGTCGACATGGCGGAGAATCCAAATAAACAGCCGAGAGACACTTGTGGTCCGCAGGTCCGCACACACTGTCAAAATATAAAATGCGCACCAGATGAAACCCAGAGCACCGAAGTTCCAGCTGATCAGCTGATTCTGTCTCTATCTGTGTCAGTTTGTGTCTGTCAGTTTGCCAGTGTAACGGTTTTTCAGTCAGTCAGATCAGTGTAGCTGACTGCAGGATTCTGCATCGTGTCAAAACTGAAAAAATTCACTGATTAAGACAAATAGATCATTGTGGCCCCAACAGCTGACTAATAAATTTCAACACCAAACTGTTAAATGTAGATTAAAGTGAACAATCAAACCTGTAAACAATCCAACCTGAACTCTGAAGGTTTTTTTACCAGTATTTTTATATTTTACTGGTTTCTCTTGATTTTTTCAACAATGAAATGATATTTATTGAAACAAATATAGAGCCAGGTAAAGTAAACAGACTGAATTTGAAGCTTGATTAGGACAGATACCGGTTGGAATAACAACGGCAGAGATAAAGCGGTGGCAGCTGGGCTTACGTCATATGGAAGCGCCAGCTTTATTGTTGTCATGACGCAAAAATTCCGCTAGGGGGCGACAGAAGTTACAGAAGTTACGCACTCCAGCTTTAATGTTAAATGGCCTGAACATCTTGGACAAAAAATGTAATAACAGTTTTCTAAGAAAATACCTAGTCAAATTAAGTTTTCCAGGCCTGACAAAAAGATACTTTATTCTTCAAAACTACAAAAAATCTTAAATCAAAGCTATACGAACTAAATACCTCAAATTTCCTCTCCTTCCTAAACATAAGGAAATCCATTTCAAAACTATAAATGAAATATATCCCTCCAATGAATTTATCAAATCTAAATTCCATTTTGAAGTAGATAAATGCTATTTATGTAATGAGGATGAGTCTGCTGAACACTTGTTCTATAGCTGTGAAACAACAAATAGATTATGGCAATCAATCCAGATGTGGCTTTCAAGTAAATCCATAAATATAGATCTCAATTCGTTCAATGTTATAAAATTTGGTGTGGTGATGAAAGAAAAAACAGTAGAATTCTTAATTAATAACATTATCATTTTTTCTAAGTTTTATATACATAAATGTCGATTGTCCAAAACCTTCCCCCAACATGGGATGCTCTTAGAAATGAATTAAATTTGTTTTGTAAAAGTTTGAAATCAATTAAAAATGCCCAAGCAGAAAAACTTAATGCCCTCATATCTGAATATAATTTAAGATAAGCCCCTTTTAATTAATTTACTTCTCTCTTCTTTTAAATCTCTGAATCCTATTTCAACATATCTATCTAAACGCTTTGCACTTAAAGATCAATTTACTGTGTTTTATTTCCTTTTTGCTTTTATATTATCACTTTTTATTTTCTATAACAATTTGTTCTAACAAAGACAATCTTTAAAAGAGGTGTGATTCAAAATATAATACAACTTATAAAATGTCATGTGAATATAATTGTTCTTTGTATATGTTAATTATACAAAACTGTTTATGTCTGTAAATGTTTGTTTCAAATAAAGCTTTGTGAAAGAAAAAAAAAAACTCTTGGGGGGGAGCTGCCGTTCCTCCACAACCTCTGTACCAGAAGTCACGTGACCTCTGTAGCAGAAGTTTTATCCGATAAAAACAAGTTGATAGTTGCTGTTGTCAAAAATTTATAGAATTTGCTGCTGATTTTCCTGATAATATTTGAAACTTTTTAAAGATAAAACTTTGAAAATGTGTCAATGAATTATAATCCCACACAGATGATTATTTGAGTGATATACAGTGAGTATAATGTATTAAAAGGAAATATTAACATTACTAGTTAATAGTAGTTGATTATTTATGTAGTGGCAGTTCATTTGTTTGTCAACTCACTTAACCTTTTCCAATTTTGAAGCCACTGCTGCACTGAGGTGAAGTTTGTATGCAGGCATAAGAGGTCCAATGTCCAAACTTGCAAACTGTGTTTTTGAGAGTTTATTTTTTTCAAGTTGGCAAGCTATCAAACACATATCCTGTTTGTTTCCTGCTAGTGCCTTTATTTATAGAGAAAATGACCCTATGCTTCTTTCTGATTGACTTACTTAGGTAAACAACAACACAAACTACAAAAATAAACAAATATTAATCTACAAATGAATGTTATATTTTCTGAGGCATTTAAAAAGTGAACTAGTCACAAATTTTAAGAAAATACAAAAAATAACACAACTAAAGAATAAATAGCTCCAAAAATTTATTTAACATGAAACATTCATTGTTTTATATTTACTTTGTTTTAATGCCTGTAATTAGCAGTACAGCAGTACTCAGGATTAATTTCAACATAAAGCAAACACTGAATAATATATGTTTGTGTTCAATCATAGCCTTCTTTGAGTCTGCTCTCAAACACAGTTTCAGGAGACAATTCCAGTTGGTAGCCACCCCCTCCAAAATGTATTATTAAATGTGTATAAATTATAATAACATCTTGACAAGAGATAAACTTTTTGCAATAACTAATGTTTTAGTAAATGTTCTAAATGCCCTAAAAACAGAAAAAGTTCAAGACTTGCAGAACAAATAAAACTGAACATTAACAGTGAAAGAAGCATCAATAAACTAAATGGACTAAAAGACTAAAAAATGCTGCTGCTGGCCATCAGGATTTCAGCCTCCAGCTTCAACAGTCCTTTGCACTCCAGGATGTCTGTCATGATCTGAAAACAGTATCTATGGTGGCCAGCTCCAGGCCTTTAGAGCCACTATCCTGCATATTTAAGATGTTTTCCGATTTCAACACACCTGATTCAAATCTGCAATATCTCAGCAAGTCCTGCAGAAACCTGTGAACGAACCGTTAAAGCAGGAGAACATCTAAAACTTGCAGGATAGTGGCTATCAAGGCCTGGAGTTAGTCACTTTTCTACACTCCAAAATAATATAATATTGACCACAATCACCAAGTCAATTACTCCCATTTCACAAACCAGATTAATCTTTTGGGAGTATAACATCACAGATGACGTCCAACTGCCTTATGTCCCCCTTCTGTATTTTTGCTTAGACTTCAGTGGCTTCCTCTATTGCTCTCAGTAGGTCAAAGATCTGTTGAAACAGATGTAAATCAATAAATCAGAAATATCCTAACCAGTTACACATTTTAAAAATTTGAGTAGCATTTTTATTTTAAATATCTGCAGTGCACACCCGACCTAAATCATGATAGCACTTGGGAACTTTAAATAGGTCGGGTGGTTTCTCGGAGGGAGTCTTACCGGGGGCATCACCAGGAAGAGCGACCTGAAGACAAGCCTTATGACAGAAGTCACTCCAGGCAATAATCTGGTGATTAGACCAATCAAAATGAGGGTTATGGAGATTAAGCCAAGGGTAGCCCAAAAAATTAGGAGACTCGATGGATGAGAATATGTAAAATTGCAGTTTCTCTGTGTGATTACCGAATACAGTTAAAAACACAGGTTCAGTGATTAAACTAATCGTGGATAAATTACGGCCATCCAGTGCACAAATTGGAGGATTAAGCCGGGTGAGTTGGAGTTGACATTGTTTGGCTAGATCAGGATGCACAAGATTCTGTTTGGACCCAGAGTCAATAAAAACACTGCAAGGAACAGGATCGCTGTGTGGCTTATGAAGAGCAGCAGCGAGAGTGAAACAGAGTTTACTTTGAGGATCGGTCATCAGGACCCCCATCATCACAGACGGGCTCTGTCTTTTGGCTTTACAGGACAGAAACAGACCAAGTGCGACGGTGATGCGCAATACAAACATTGTCTGGCTGCCAAGCGGCGCTGTTGCGTCACGTAGCTGATAGATATCGCTGTAGTCAATAGAACCCTTTCCACCGCATCCGTCAGCAGCACGAGTCAAACGCGTCTCAGGCGCGACATCTTGCGGCACATACGCGGCGGTTCTATTTTTTACGCGCTAGGCGTCTGAAACGCGTGTGAAACTGTGCGGCCCTGAAGTTATTACTAGCAGACTTCTGTGTTTTTCCATCATTGATGATGAACGATGTCAGGTTCTCAGCAGTTGGTGTGTGGTGTTTGTGTTTTGGATGGACTAACGTTCTCATTGCAGGGCGTGGCAGCAGCTGATCAGGGGTTCCAGGTGCGGCTCGTTACCCAGCCCTCTGTGGCTGGGTATTTAAGCAGAGGAGGAACTGGAGATAGACGCCAGTTTGTTACAACACTTACAGTGGTAACGTGTGGCATGATTAGTAAACACCTGAGCACGACTTTAGTAACTAGAGTACTTACCTGATCTTCTCCTTCCCGTCTCCTGGTCCTGGTCCTGAGCGCCTCCTTTGTACTGGCAGTCTGCCGTGCCGTCCGGAGGGCTTCTGGTTCCGTCATGGTCCGACACGACCGTCTCCGTCTCCCTGGTCCTGGTCTTCAAACCCGGAAACTACAGAAGTGTTTTTCATAAAACTAATCTTTCAGCTTACTGTGTCCTCCATTGTTTCTTTTAGTTTTCTATTGCTACTTTTAAGCCCGATTTTCCTTGGTTTGACTGGTTGTAAAGCATGTAGCCAAACATCACCCAATTCTGTGTTTTACCTGAGTCAACATCACACCAACTTAGTAACAATTTTGCCTATTTATGGAATATTATCATTTAATTAGCACCACCTACTGGTAGGCAAGTCAAACTGGCCTTACATTTTGGAAGAAAAGGTGTTGAAGGACGGCTGGAACACATTTCTTTGAGTAACTTACAGTTTGACTTCTAAAAAAAGTCTCTTATGTCGCCTTTTTTTCTCTTTGACATAATAAACCCAAACGCTGGCCAAACGACAGTTGCACAGCACTCCGGCAGGTTAGCTTGCCACCACACCGGTCTGTCTGTCTGCAGTGTGCAAACAGGCAAGGGGGAGTGACAGCAGAGCAGAAATGTTGCATTATCATTCTAGCTTTCAGAAAACCACTTTAAATTGGGTATTACAACTTTAGGGGGTGGGGAACCAAACATTCTTCTTGCTTTGTGGGCAGATTTATATTCAGCATGACGAAAGTGTGTGAAGGAAAATCCAGAGCAAGCAAAAATCCCAAAATGTATAAAATGTATTCATTCATTTAGGGCTTGTCGTGGGACATAAAGTTATTAAATATGCTTATATTGAGCAGTGTGTTTCATTGCTACATCAAATATATTGCTATGTAATATTACAGTAATATATATGGTCTAAATGTATTTTACAATGTGTTAGGACTCTCGTATTCCTCTAAAATGTAGAACAGTGACAAGTGTCTGACTTCCTAGAAATGCTGGGATAAAATAAGTGAAGGAATTAGGACACATTATATCCAGTAATTACCAAAAATCGCCAGGGGAAATGTGACAATATTCAATTTTTGTGATATGTCCCGCCATATGCCCTTCAAACTGACTTACGTCTCTGGGATGTATTGAACTATTGAGAGTTCCATGAACCACGTGATCGCGAGTAGGCGAGTTCAAAGCGTGTCGTAACTCTCTCTTTCTACAACTCTGGGTAGAAGCTTCCAAATTCACAAAACACCAACTTCCGGTTTTTGCGGTCTTGAACATTGACTTGAAAGCTTTCTATACAAGTCAATGGTCTTTTTTTTTTTGAGTCATTCTGGTCCACATGCCAAACCAGTGGTGGCGGCAATGCACCAAATAGTTGTTTGCGACCGCCAGACAAATAAGAAAGAAGAAGAAAAGAAAAGAAGAAGTAGGGATAGCTAACTGCTGCGACTTTCGGACGATTTGTGTCGTATTCAGATCACCGGGAAAATGAAAGGTAAACGTTTGAAAATAGCTAAACTTTTAATGAGAAGTAAGTTAATCCAGTTTGCTTTAGATACTGTTGACAATCTTCTAAAGTTAGCAATCGAAATAGCTTTTGAAATTTTGTTTTAGCTTATGTGACACTGAGATATGAGTAGGAAATAAAACAAGACATTATTTTCGAATAAAGGATGTGAGAAGTGAAACTGCTACAAAATATGGGTCTCTAATTTGGTTTAAAGTTTAAAACTAATATCTTTGCTTAAGTAGCCGTGCCATTTTAACAGTGAATCACAAAAGCATCGTCATTGCAATACAAGTGACATTCAAGTGAACTTAGCTGTCAGTTTGTCTGTCCCACTAGGTATGTGGAAGTAGCAGCAATGAACGAAGAAACTGTTAGAGGGATTGTGTCCTGTGAAAACGGTATGCTTGCTCCTGTAAATTGGCGCCGCTCTGAGAGGGCGGACAGCCCTACACCAGGTCTCGTGGAAGGAACCGAGCCAGGTGAGATGATCTGGAATGCATGGGACCTAAAATATAAAACTCGAAACTGATTACATCATCAACATAAAACTTAAACGTGTAAATGTGTGAAAATTGGAGAAAGGGCTTTGTGAATCATCTGACTTACGCCGGGCTCACACTGCCTACGGAACGGCTTCGGTCCGGCTTCGGTGCGGTTTTTCCGCAAGCTACCACTCACATCTGCTCCGGATAGGGAGTGCGGTCAGCTCCGGTGCTGGGTGCGTAAAACGTAACCCGCGAGAACAGAAGTTCACGTGGGTTATCGTTTTGTCGGGACTTCACACGAGAACACGTCCATTATTTAGCAAATGTGTGAAAATGTGTTGTGCTGCAGGCTTTCGGGACCCTGTGTCACCGGGTGTGATGTAATGTTTACATTTCCTATTAGCGCGAGTGCTGTCTAAAAAGAAGAGTCAAGTTACAATTGTTTGTACACTCGTTTATTTTGAAAAAACACCGGATATTCAAGCCACACTTCCTGTATAGTTCGTCAGATTTCATCAAACTTGACGCGGAGTGACTCCGGCGTCCGGAAAAAATTGATCCTTGCGGATTCTTTCCGTAGTGCCGTACAGCCTCCGTAACCGGACCCGCACCGCACGGAGCTAGTGTGAGCCTTCTAAAGGGATTTTAATCTAACGGAATACTTACATTGTCTGATTTTTAAAGAATGGTTTGCTACACCAGCAGAAGCTTAGCTTTCAAATGGGACACCCAAATTGGACAGATGTTAGAGCAGTGTTTCCCAACCCTGGTCCTCAAGGCACACTGTCCTGCATGTTTTAGATGTTTCCCTGTTCCAACACAGCTGAGTTAAATGAGCAAATTACCAAACAACTTGTCTTGTAATTTGCTCATTTAACTCAGCTGTGTTGGAGCAGGGAAACATCTAAAACATGCAGGACAGTGTGCCTTGAGGACCAGGNGCCCTACACCAGGTCTCGTGGAAGGAACCGAGCCAGGTGAGATGATCTGGAATGCATGGGACCTAAAATATAAAACTCGAAACTGATTACATCATCAACATAAAACTTAAACGTGTAAATGTGTGAAAATTGGAGAAAGGGCTTTGTGAATCATCTGACTTACGCCGGGCTCACACTGCCTACGGAACGGCTTCGGTGCGGTTTTTCCGCAAGCTACCACTCACATCTGCTCCGGATAGGGAGTGCGGTCAGCTCCGGTGCTGGGTGCGTAAAACGTCACTCGCGAGAACAGAAGTTCACGTGGGTTATCGTTTTGTCGGGACTTCACACGAGAACACGTCCATTATTTAGCAAATGTGTGAAAATGTGTTGTGCTGCAGGCTTTCGGGACCCTGTGTCACCGGGTGTGATGTAATGTTTACATTTCCTATTAGCGCGAGTGCTGTCTAAAAAGAAGAGTCAAGTTACAATTGTTTGTACACTCGTTTATTTTGAAAAAACACCGGATATTCAAGCCACACTTCCTGTATAGTTCGTCAGATTTCATCAAACTTGACGCGGAGTGGCTCCGGCGTCCGGAAAAAATTGATCCTTGCGGATTCTTTCCGTAGTGCCGTACAGCCTCCGTAACCGGACCCGCACCGCACGGAGCTAGTGTGAGCCTTCTAAAGGGATTTTAATCTAACGGAATACCTGCGGGGTCCGCACCGGACCGGATCCGGATGCAGTGTGAGCCCGGCGTAAGCTTTCAAATGGGACACCCAAATTGGACAGATGTTAGAGCAGTGTTTCCCAACCCTGGTCCTCAAGGCACACTGTCCTGCATGTTTTAGATGTTTCCCTGTTCCAACACAGCTGAGTTAAATGAGCAAATTACCAAACAACTTGTCTTGTAATTTGCTCATTTAACTCAGCTGTGTTGGAGCAGGGAAACATCTAAAACATGCAGGACAGTGTGCCTTGAGGACCAGGGTTGGGAAACACTGTGTTAGAGTAAAGGCATGACAAAATGCAATCCACTTACATGAGAAAAACAACCTTCCCACCACCACACATCTGTTTCCTGCCTCCGCCGCCACCATGTGCCCCTTTCAAATTTCTATCTGTCCCTGATAGGTCTGCCTGTCTAGAACCGACTCTTCTTGTATAACTTTATTTTGTACATTTATGACATCTTCCGTTAACCCCACAAATGTAATACTGCCCATTCGGCAGCTCCCGCAGTTGAAACCACGCCTAGCATGCGGCTCACTAAAAAGCTGTAGCATAAGACGTAGCAAACAGGAAGACATGACGTCTGACGTTGCCATGCGCAGTGGGGCAGGAAACAGTACCTTGCTCTCATAGGCTAGTTCATAGCCATTCAAAGTCCAGCAAATTTGAATAATGAATATATATAATAACGAACTGCTGCTTGAGGCCGGACGGAAGGAGCCGGAACCACCCATATTTTAATGCAGACAGATTGAAAGGTTTATTAATAAGTGTTTCCTGATGTTTTTTAGATATAAAATGTTTCATATTACTGGTTAATACTTAAGAAATGACCACAAAGTCCTGAAATTTGTATGAAATGGCCTCTTTAAATGTAATAATCCCACAAATGTAATAACTTTCCCACAAACGTAATAGCATTCGCCTACCACAAACGTAATACTTATTTTCCCACAAATGTATGTTTGTGGGAATTTATTACATTTGTGGAGTGGTAAAAATCTTCACATTCTAAAATTATAAAAACTCACCACAAATGTATCACATACATTTAATTCATGCATGCATAAATATTCATTTATCATTATCATGTTTAATAATACTACTAATAATATTTTCCTTTATTAATCCCTCTTGGGGAAATTCGGCTCTGCATTTGACCCATTTTCACCGTGAGGTGAGGAGCAGAGGGGCGACATTTTTTTGGGGGGTGCAGAGTGTCTTGTTTATGCAAACAGCATCACACTCCATCTTGGGTTCTGCTACAGAATCGCATCCAGTTTGCGGTGAATCTCTCCTGACCACATAGTCCGAGTGTTACCAGATAAGACCCATCCATCTCGTATTTTTTAGAATTTGTCAATATGCCAGGTAACCGCCAGTTCCAATCAGCAGAAATCCTGATATCAGTAATCCAAATATGTATATATCCACACTTCTACGACATCCAGCGCAGACAGGCAAACCATTGTCCACTCACCCCCTCCATGGTGTACCCAGCTGGGTGGGTTGAATCTGGGCATGAAGGCACCCACTTCACTAGCCTCAGGGTTGAAAAAAGATTTTGTCCAGGATGCAGAGTGACCAAGATCCATAATTTGGGATTTGAAAATTGTGCAAAGAAGATTCTCTGAGACACACAGATGGCAAAGCAGGGCAGGGGGGAGGGGGAGTCAGATAAGGGAGCAGCTGGAATGCGACTGTCCTCCTCGACAAACAAGCAAGAAAAGAAAATTTACATTACCTAACTAGAATGAATAATATCCAGTTTATACGGAAGCTTTTTTATAGAATTGATATAGGTAATTAAATGGTATATAGTTAATTCTGTGTTTTTCCTCTCCTTGTATTTGTAATCAAACACCATTTAATCTAGAACTATTACCATGTGTAAGTGCAACATTTGATGTTGACATTAAACAGGAAGAAAAAGAAAGATGAAGGAATATTCAAGCATGCATGACTTAAATGTATGTGATTTTCTCATTTCTTACATTTGTGGGAAGTTATTACATTTTTAGAAGGCGAAGATTTGTACCATCCCTCAAATGTAATTAATTCCCACAAACGTAGTAATTAGGGATGTCCCAATCAAGATTTTTTGCCCCCGAGTCAGAGTCTGAGTCATTTGATTTTGAGTTTCTGCCGATACTGAGTCCCGATCCGATCTATATTACATTTAAAAAAGACTAAAAAGAAGCAAATAAACAGAACCAGGATGTTCCTTATTTTGTATTTAATTCACCCTATTTTAATATTTAGCTGCAGGGACAGGACAGCCTGCAGTCCTGACTCCTGAGACTGGGACAGTTGGTTGCGGCCACTCCTGCATGTCCTGTTTCTCCTGGGCTTCCTCCCGGTGGGGAGTCATGAAGTTGTTACTTGTGTGTAAATACGAACAAGACGAGAGCATATTTCTGTACTATGAGTACGCAAACAATCCGAAAGCACAAAACCGGAGGACGGACATACCGTTATTAAATAAAACAATAATGTAATTAACCCTGTAAGACCCAACTTATTAAAAAATAGCCAGAAAATTCTGATTATTTGGAACTGGGATGTTTACAAAGCCTTAGAACAAAATTAAAAAACGTTTTTTGCTGTATCATGTTATTTATAACAGATTTTTTGTATCACATTTATTATATTGGCCATCTTTACGGTTTAATTGTAACATAAAAAATGAGTTAATAATAATGCATTCATCCATATAATAATGACAATTTAACCTGAAAAAAAGGCAAGTGGATCATTTACTGGGAGCAACCAGTAGAAATAATCAAAACTATGTAGCAAATATGACACAAGGGGTTAAATAAGCAGATCAGAACATCAGGCACTGAAGAAAGAGTGACATGATGGGCTGTCTTTTGCATGCAGTAAGTGATCACCTCCACTCCCTGAATGAGTTTAAGATGGGGATTAAATATGACTATAAACTAACATCGGGACTCATGCTAACGCGGCTAGCGAAGCTAGTGGAGCTAACGTGGCAACATTCTCAACACAACACCCACCGAGCCAATTAAAAAAGTTTACCTCGAAGAAAATATACACATCAAGGCTTTTGTTAGTCCTCATCTTCTCCACTGTTATGTAGACTACAGGACTGTTGATAGTCACATTCACATTTTAACACACATTGCGGGTTGTCATGGAAACACATCCCCTCTTAAAATGGCGGCTGCGGATTGCGAGGGAAACTGTCCCGGATATTGATGTCACGCGAAAAGGTTTATAGATGCGTTAAAAAATAATGAATATATATATATATATATATATGTCCGAGTCCTGATCGGAAGGTAAGAACCGATTCTGTTAGAGTCTGAAACTACGAGATCAGGCCCGATTTCCGATCACGTGATCGGATCTGGACATCCCTAGTAATAATTATTACATTTGTGGGAAATTAAGTATTATGTTTGTGGTAGGTGACTGCGATTATGTTTGTGGGAAAGTTATTACATTTGTGGTATTATTACATTTAAAGCTGCCCATTTTTATTACGTTTGCAGGTTATTATGTTTGTAAGAGTTATTACATTTGTGGGGTTAACATCTCTTTTTAGGGG
This sequence comes from Pachypanchax playfairii, assembly GCA_006937955.1. Lineage (NCBI taxonomy): Eukaryota > Metazoa > Chordata > Actinopteri > Cyprinodontiformes > Aplocheilidae > Pachypanchax > Pachypanchax playfairii. The sequence goes on from SSNP01000190.1 coordinate 858,904, forward strand.
AAAAAAGTTAGTATTTTTAAAATCATTGTCTCTTGTAAAAGCACTGGAGAGTGTAGACTAGATGGTTACTTTGGCAAATTTACATTTGGATTACTTCACCACCGTCAATAGAATGGTGCTCAGTTTTTTCCTGTGGCATTAATTTTTCAGTCCATCTCATATATGTCTGTTACACATGGTACAAAACCAAGACTTGCTGTATAATAGCATTCACATCTGCTGTTGTTCAACACTTGTCTCTATATATTGATACAGGTGCTGGTCAGAAGACTGCTATGTTCTTTCATACACACTCCTTTGAAGATCTGACTACTGAAGCTGAGGGAAATGCCCAAGAGGCAGCTGACTCAGATTCAGGAGGACATAATTCAAAGGAGTTTAAGGGGCTGGTTGGAGATAAAACCTCGACGGAGCAGCATAACATTGACTTTTCATCTGAGAGCAGGACTACAGAGGAGGATGTGTCCAGTGAGGCATGGCGGAGTCACAAAAAACACGTGTTTGTGTTGAGTGAGGCCGGAAAGCCGATCTACACTCGCTACGGCACGGAAGAGGCTCTATCAAGCACCATGGGGGTGATGATGGCTCTGGTATCCTTCGTAGAGGCTGAGAAGAACATTATCCGCTCCATCCATGCAGGTCTGCATTAACTTTGAAATATAGCTTTAACATGTGACTTTAAAACAGACAATGCAAAATGAGTCATACTTTTTTTTTCAAAATATGTTTGTGTTAGGTGGGTGTAAAGTGGTTTTCCTCACCAAGAGCCCTCTGGTCCTGGTGGGTGTGTCTCAGACCTGTCAGTCAGACAAGGAGCTGCTGCGAGAGCTTCAGTACATCTACTACCAAATCATTAGCCTTCTCACCCTCACCCAGCTTAACCACATCTTTCAGCACAAGCAGAACTATGACCTGCGCCGCTTGCTTGCTGGCTCTGAGTACCTTACAGACAATCTGCTGCATCATCTGGAGAGAGATCCTGGCCTGCTGTTAAGTGCTGTCACCTGTCTGCCTTTGGTCAGCTCAGCCAGGGACATAATTTCATCAAGCCTGCAGGCCACCAAAGCTAAAAATCTGGTGTTCTCCATCCTGCTGGCCGGAGACCATCTGGTTACTCTGGTCAGGAAGAAGGACCAGTTCCTTCACCACATAGATTTACACCTGGTCTTTAACCTAGTTGGCTCTTCTTCTTCATTCCGGGAAGGTGAGGGCTGGACTCCTATCTGCTTGCCAAAGTTCAGCACATCTGGGTTTTTTCACGCTCACATTTCTTACCTGGAGCCCACATCTGAGCTCTGTCTCATCCTGGTCTCAACTGACAGAGAGGACTTTTTTAACATGTCTGACTGCAAGCACCGGTTCATGGAGAGGTTGAGTAGACGCAGTGCATACCAGGCCCTGAAGGAGGCCCTCAAATATCCAAGCTATTCTGTGGTGCAGGTTGGCATCCCAGAGCTCAGACACTTCCTGTATAAATCAAAGAGCTCTGGACTGTATACCAGGTGTGTACTCTACATTTTTATCAGTTTAAAAGCTCAGATGACAAACTGAAAATAACATTTTCTGTAAGATGAACACAAGCTAATTGTATGTGTAGCGGCTAAGTCTACACTTAAAGCCACTGAGGGGCTGCTACACGGGCAATGACGCGCTCATATGTTTCTGATTTGTCCTTTGCAGTGATAACTTACGAAGAAAAATGTGTCCGTACTCGCATGTTGCTTGACTGAAGATTTATTAATTATTTCTGAGAATCAGCATTCCTCTTATGACAATCCACGTCCATAATCTTCATGTGATATTTCCAAAACAGCACCAACAATCAGCACACGAAAGCGGTCAAAAACCTGTTTGCTCCCTCCGTGAGCAACACCTGCCAGCTGATAGATGGTCCCTCCCTAAATGGTACCACCAATTAACACCTTAGGGCCATCTACTGGACTAATGGAGGAAATTTTACCAAAATGGCTCTTACACACCGGCCCCTAATTGACATGACAATTCAACAATTAAAAGAGCCATAGTCACAGAATAATAGGATTAGTTAGAAAAAAAACCCATACAAACATAACAAAAACAGAAAATTGTGTATGATAATCAATTAACCATCAGTCTCCTATTAACCATCAGTCTCATGTAACAAACAAAGTTTAGTGACAGGCCTTTCAATGACATTAGCCTTTGTCTGTAGACGCGCTGAGCGCACTAGTCCTTTCCCGTCACAAATGGTGCCCAAAACCCTTCCTAATGGCCAAGAACCACGAGGAGCGGTGGAATCCATCACAACCACAATATCTCCAGGCTTCAGATTTCTTTTTCTTTGATTCCATTTTTGTCTCTCTTGCAACAATGGTAAGTACTCCCGTACCCAACGCTTCCAAAAGAGATCAGAGATGTATTGCACTTGTTTCCATCTTTTTCTTATGTACAGGTCATGAGGCTCAAATAAACCAGGAGGCAATGCTGGATTTCTTTTCATCAGGAGAAGGTGATTTGGTGTCAGTGGCTCAAGGTCGTTAGGGTCATCAGACAGTTTAGTGATAGGCCGATCATTCAAAATGGCCTCAATCTCGCACAAGACTGTATGTAGTCCATCATCGTCCAAAGTCTGCTGCTGAAGTACAGACCTGAGGATCTTTCTAACTAGACGGATTATGCGTTCCCAAATGCCGCCATGGTGCGAAGCTGTAGGAGGATTGAAACTCCACTTAACTCCCTTTTGTTGAAGAGCATCTTGAATCTGTTGATGATTCCAAGCTGAAAGGGCCTCCCTTAGTTCTCTTTCTGCTCCAATGAAGTTGGTTCCGTTATCAGATTGGATGTGAAAAACTTGACCTCTTCGGCTTACAAACCGACGCAAAGCATTAATGCATGCATCAGTATCAAGAGAATTTGCCATTTCCAAATGAACAGCTCTGCTTGACAAACAGGTGAAGATCACTCCATAACGCTTGACA